>JAECUM010006259.1:0-57221 GCA_016617855.1 Megalonaias nervosa
TATATATATATATATATATATATATATATATATATATATATATATATATATATATATATGACACCATTTAGTTTATTTTCAAGTGCATTTTCCTTCTCCATATCAAGAGATAATTGATTCATTTTCCTATGGATAGAAAGACATATGGAGTCATGATCATGATTATTTTAAAGTATCTTTTCCTGTGCACATTACAAGGATGCTTGTTCTGGTTTACATACATACATACATACATACATACATACATACATACATACATACATACGTACATACACAGATACATACAACATACATAGATAAATACATACATGCATATATACCTATTTACATACACATATGCACATACATACATACATACACACATACATAATTATATACATACATACATACATACATACATACATGCATACATACACACATACATAATTACATACATACATACATACATACACACATACATAATTATATACATACACACATACATAATTATATACATACATACATACATACATACATACATACATACATACATACATACATGCATACATACACACATACATAATTATATACATACATACATACATGCATACATACACACATACATAATTATATACATACATACATACATACATATAAGGAATATTTAATTTGTATTGTATTCTTGACCTTTGGAATTGATGGTAGGAGGGAAGAAGACTGAAGGTTGGAAGACAATGGATGAAAGCAATGGATGGATGGAAGGTTGACTGTATGAAAGCAAAGGATGGATGGAAGGCTGAATGGATGAAAACAATGGATGGATGGATGGAAGGCTGAATGGATGAAAGCAATGGATGGATGGAAGGCTGACTGGATGAAAGCAATGGATGGATGGAAGGCTGAATGAATGAAGTCAAAGGATGGCTGGAAGGTTGATAGCCGTCATGCCTGGCATGGTATATTTTGGGCTGGAAATAAAATGAGTTTAAAAATTTTAATTCACGAATAACAGTTTTAAGGGAGCCTTACCAAGACCTTGTGTATGATGCAAAAAGACTCTAACAGAGCAGCCAGTTATACCAGTATTTTTCTTTCCATGAAGCCCTTGGTGTGGAAATCATTGTACCTGGCACTCATTGGTAACAATATTCCTAAAACAGGCAGCAGGCAGTTGTACTTGTATCTCTATTGTCATATTGCTCCTGGTGTGCAAATCATTTTATCAGGCAATATTTGGCAACATTCCTAAAATAGGCAGCAGCTATATGCTGTTGAAAATTTTGCAAACTGATGACCAAAAGACAGTCAGTATTTTGTACATTGATTTGCATTACAGCAAAAGTCTCTAATAAGGGAAGCAACTTCTGCTTGGAGCACTCCTTATTCATAAAGCATGACCTCCCTTGCCATTGGATCATTAGTAATTTCCCCTGCTCGGTGCATAAATATCTTCGAAATTTTTGGCAATATCACACTGCCTTCATTAGTCGTTGATGAAGGCAGTGCGATATGCAGAAAATTTCTAACTCTTAAGATATTTATTCTCTGAGTATGGGAAATTACTAATGATCAGGAATTATCCAGAGCAAGGAAGCAACCTTTCAGTTGTCCCCTGCCATTTAGTTATTTAGTTCTAATTGTTGCTATTATTGCATCTTCTATCCAAGGATGATTGATTAACTTCGTCTTACATCGATGTGGAATGAAGTGGATCAAAGATCCTAGAACTCTCACTGCATTTATTACTACTACTGCTATTGATGGCTGGAATGGCGGCCCCTCTCCTGGTGTCCTGGTGGGCTGCTATTGCTGCATAAAAATTTCAGTAACATATTCTGTTTATCCAACAATAAAATTTGAAACTATGACATCAATATTAGTTATGATTTATAAAGGTGCAAACATACTCTAATTAAAGAGAACAAATTTTAATGACAAGTTATTTTATTCATCTATTATAAGGTATAAAACAGGTATCCATACACTGAGACAAAGATGTGACTGGTAACAGCTGAAGGATTAGCTCGATTAAAGAAAAAACATGTTAAATAATTTGCTTTACTAATATACCAAATATAGAAATATGTATCAGAAGTAATTTTCAAAATATGTTATCTTTTCTAGCAGTATTTTTGTTACTCATTTTGGAAGTCAGATATTTAAGTAGATTGAAAGTTTGAAGGAATATACATAAGTATATATTTCATGTATCATTTAGGTAGTTGGAAATCATTCTAATTAGTATGAATGAATGGAAAAAATGTCTGTCTATCTATCTGTACGTAAATGACTTGGTAGTTAGTATTAATAGAGCTAAAAGTAAATTAAGCATCAAATTTGACGTATAAATCCATCAAATGGATAAACCATTTCTTATTAATTAATGACTTTTAAGCAGTAATTTTCAAACATTTGCATCATGGTTACCACTGTCATTAAAGTTTCTATTGCTAAAAAAAGCACATATAAGTGAAAATTGTGATCACTGAAATCTGAAGTGATACACTGATGCAGTTAAACTACTTGTACAAAACTCTGAAATTACAAAAGTGGAAAGTATATAAATTGTTGTTACTAATGTTGTATACATATTGGTAAGAATGCTGAGTACAAACTGGAATATACATTTATTTATGATTTCTGGATAATGAATAAAGTCAAAATCATAACAACACATAACAGAAGAAATATGGACTCCCAAACAAGAAGTTCACATAGATAGAGACAATGTCTAATGGGAGCGTTGATTGTTATTTTAAACATAAAGAAGCTGCACGCTATGCTGCAGATGTTTAAATTAATGAAGATATAACAAAATCAAATGGAAATGTTGCTAAAATTAACCAATTGACCCAGGCTGACCTTGATGGGGATCAAACCTGTGACTCCTGGATTATGGTCCAACACTCCAGAGATTAAGCTACCAGTATCTTTAAACTATGAAAAATATTAAGCCTGTTGACATGCATCAATAATTTTAATTGCTTTTGACATGCATCAATAATTTTAATTGCTGTTGACATGCCTCAACAATTTTAATTGCTGTTGACATGCATATATAATTTTAATTGCTGAAATAAATATAATTGATCACTGCCATTCTGCATCAGATAAATATTTGAAAAACTTTTACAATTACACAAATAGTACAAAAGATTTGCAAATTCATCTAAAAGAAAAATATTAACACAATTTATTCATTTTCACAACCTACATTAAAATAAAATTTTAAAGCACTTTTTAACTGTTAAAAACAGTACCTACCTGGATTTTTAAATTAAATATTTGATTTTCCAACGGCTAGTATATAAAGAATTCTAAACAAGTTCTTTTGTACTTGTGTAAGTAATGTTAAATAATTCAAATGATGTAAACAATGGTGATTGTTTATTTAACAGTAACTCATTTGACTACTGGAATATCCTTGGCATCAGAAGACAAAAAGGATTCTTGTCAAAACTGAAGAAGAAAGCACTTTCAAATCGATGAAGAATACAACTTCTTTTAAAGACCACTGAACTCACAAGTACTCCAATAAAAAGTACATGTATTGAGACTCTATAATCAATTTCACAGGTATTTGTACATGACAGCTCAAAGTAAATTTTTATTAAAAAAACAATGTGATAATTAGCACACCTAATAGTCTGCACCTTATATGAACACAACCATTGCAAGTATGCACCCTTTGATATATGTAAGCTGTAAAATGGGTAAAAAATAAACATCAATTTGGAACAAATAGACATGATACATCAATATAAGTATGACATGCACATCAAATTATACTCAGCATTACTACATCTGAAAGTAAAATCACTCATACACAGGCATGCAAAAATTATTGGATTGATGACTTAGGTTTTTAAACAGCTTTATTTTAGAAACACTCACTGACCTACAAAAGTCATGCATATTATAGGAAAAGACTTATTAAGTTATATGGCAAATTTTGAATAATTATTGTTTATAAGTTTACATTTACCATAAAATTCAATCACAGATTTCATACATGCCTAAAAGTACTGAAATACAGATAAATTATTTCTGCTTGAAAATATAAATTACTTACAAAAAATAGGCCATTCGTCAGAACCCCTTTTCTATTTGGTTTAATTATAGTAAATTCACACTTACATCAAACAAATGATGAAATACTTAATATCATAACAATACTAAAAGCATGAAAACATATCAGAATATGTTTAATGAATACTTTACAATACTGTATACATTACTAGTGATGACATGACATTTGTCAGAACAGAACAGAACCTTTATTGATTCAGGTCGCTAGGTGACCTGTGAGTATATACATGTATTATTAACCCTTTAAATATAGCATGTCATGTTTTGGCAGACACTCCTTTTATTGCTATAATGGACAAGTTGGGATAACAGACATACTGTTGATATAATGGACAAGTTGGGATAACAGACATACTGTTGATATAATGGACAAATTGGGATAACAGACATACTGTTGGTATAATGGACAAGTTGGGATAACAAACATACTGTCAATATAATGGACAAATTCGGATAACAGACATACTGTTGATATAATGGACAAATTGGGATAACAGACATGCTGTTGATATAATGGACAAGTTGGGATAACAGACATACTGTACATGAGCAACTTCGGAAGAATAGAATGTTGCAATAAATTTCTCATGATGCCTAGGGCTCTGCCTTGCAAGTATGATGAGACAAAGATGGTGGTGAGAAAGAGGATTTCTCAAGAGGACTTTCCTAAAAACAATATCTTCATAAAAACTGGGTCTCTAAGTTATTGCAGTTTATTCTGCTTTCAAAGATTTGTGTTTTAGGAGAAATGTATGCAAATTGCAGCCAAATATTATACAGTGCTGAACTTCCTTAATATCACCGAGACAAAGTACTACACATGTACAAAGTTACTATGTAAAGAAGTTTACTTGTGACCTTGACATTGTACCAATACACAACTTCTTTTAGAAAACAAAATTATGATGCAAAGAAATTAACAACTAAAATACTATGTATAAATACAGCTTAATTAGAAAGCTTAGATTACTCCATATACTTATACATAATATAAGCCAAGCTGTCAAGAGAATAGACAAAGATATACTGTCACATAATGTGCAGGCTAATCTGAGTCTATTCTATTTGCTCTGTCTACAATTTTAAGCAAACAATAAAGACCCTGATCTCCTGATGTATCATATGATAGCAGATATTGCTCTATGGTATTTACAGTCACAAGTAGCACTACAGTATTCCATAAACATAGTTCTTATGCTGCCTTTGGAAGAATACTGTACAGATAAATACAGAGATGAGTAATGGGTGTATTTTATGTGAGGAGGATGACGTATATTCTGGTGTAAAAGTAACACCCACTTGCACTCGGAGTAGATCAGTGCTTACGTAACGTGCAAGCAGACAAGGGTCTGAACTGCGCACATGAACAGTGCCAGCCTTAGGCCGATTGGACCGATTTGGCCCAAGCAGGCCCCATGCTCACAGGAGCCCAATGCATTAGTAATTTTTAAAAATACATCTATAGAGAGAAAGTAATTTTAAAGTGATGGAAGAACATTTTGAGTTCAATATCAAACAAAACTCGTTTAAAAGCTCATTTCCCAATGCCATGCTCACAGGGGACCCTACGCATAAATCCAGGGGGCCCTGCTAAAATGATCCAAATCAGGGCCCCACATTTGCTAATTCCATTCCTGCAAATGAAATCACAAATACAGCAAATAGTCTCAACTCTGATCTGCAAGTGCTGGATAAATACAGTTATGTTATGCGCTGTTGCTATCTAAATTTAGATCTTTGTTGAAAAAAAATAATCAAATTTTTTCCTCACATTATGAAATACTGGTGTGAAAATACAATCATACCTCATTAATTCAGACACTTTAGTATTTTGTCTTGAAATCAGAAAGCAATAAATGGGATGGGATGAGACTTGAAATTAGAAAGCAATAAATGGGACGAGTCTAGAAATCAGAGTGGGAAATATTGGGAATAATATTGAAATTAAAATGATGATAAATAACGAACTGTCTTAAAATCAAAAGGGTTTTTGATTTTGTGAACAGTCTTAAAATAAAAATGAGAATCAATAGAAACAGCTTTAATATCAGAACAAAAATCAATGGAAACAGCCTTAATATCAGAATGAAAATCAGTGGAAATGGCCTTGATACCAGAGCAACAATCAATGGAAAGAGCCTTGCCATCAGTGACAATCAATGGAAACAGCCTTAATACCAGAATGACAATCAATGGAAACAGCCTTGATGTCAGAGTGACTATTAATGGAAACAGCCTTGATCTCTGAGTGACAATAACTGGGAACAGTCTTGAAATCAGAGCGACAATAAATGGGAACAGTTTGGAAATCAGCATAACGATCAATTGGAACTGGAAATGTTATGAAATCAGTATGACAAGCAATGTTAATAGGAACAGTTAATCAGAATAACAGTCACTGGGAACAGTCTTGAAATCAGAGTGAAGTCATTGGAAACAGACTTGAAATCAGAATGACAGTCATTGGGAATAGTCTTGAAATCAGACTGACAGTCAGTGGAAACAGTCTTGAAATCAGAGTGACAGTCAATGGGAACAGTCTTGAAATCAGAATGATACTGATTGGGAACAGTCTTGAAATCAGAATGATACTGATTGGGAATGGTCTTGAAATCAGAATAACAGTCAGTGGGAACAGTCTTGAAATCAGAATGACAGTTGGTGGGAACAGTCTTGAAATCAGAATGACAGTTGGTGGGAACAGTTTTGAAATCAGAATTACAGTTGGTGGGAACGGTCTTGAAATCAGAATTACATTCATGGGAACAGTCTTGAAATCAGAATGACAGTCAGTGGGAACAGTCTTGAAATCAGAGTGACAGTCATTTGGACCAGTCTTGAAATCAGAACTACAGTTGGTGGGAACAGTCTTGAAATCAGAATGACATTCAGTAAGAACAGTCTTGAAATCAGAATGACAGTCAGTGGGAACATTCTTGAAATCAGAATTACAGTTGGTGGGAACAGTCTTGAAATCAGAATTACAGTCAGTGGGAACAGTCTTGAAATCAGAATGACAGTCAATGGGAACAGTCTTGAAATCAGAATGACAGTCAGTGGGAACAGTCTTGAAATCAGAATGACAGTCAGTGGGAACAGTCTTGAAATCAGAATGACAGAGAGTGGAAACAGTCTTGAAATCAGAATGACAGTCAGTGGGAACAGTCTTGAAATCAGAATGACAGTCACTGGGAATAGTCTTGAAAGCAGAATGAAAGTCAGTGGGAATAGTCTTGAAATCAGTATGACAGTCAGTGAGAGTCTTGAAATCAGAGTGACAGTCAATGGGAAGAGTCTTGATATCAGAATTATACTGATTGGGAATGGTCTTGAAATCAGAATGACAGTCAGTGGGAACAGTTTTGAAATCAGAATGAAAGTCAGTGGGCACAGTCTTGAAATCAAAGTGACAGTCAATGGGAAGAGTCTTGAAATCAGAATGATACTAATTGGGAATGGTCTTGAAATCAGAATGACAATTAGTGGAAAGAGTGTTGAAATCAGAATGACAGTCAATGGGAACAGTCTTGAAATCAGAATGACAATCAGTGGGAACAGTCTTGAAATCAGAAAGACAGTCAGTGGGAACAGTCTTGAAATCAGAATGACAGTCAGTGGGAACAGTCTTGAAATCAGAATGACAGTCAGTGGGAAGAGTCTTGAAATCAGAGTGACAGTAAGTGGGAATAGTCTTGAAGTCAGAGTGACAGTCAGTGGGAACAGCATTGAAATCAGAATGATACTGATTGGGAATGGTCTTGAAATCAGAATGACAGTCAGAGGGAATAGTCTTGAAATCAGAATGACAGTCAGTGGGAACAGTCTTGAAATCAGAATTACCGTCAGTGGGAAGAGTCTTGAAATCAGAGTGACAGTCAATGTGAACAGCCTTGAAATCAGAATGATCCTGATTGGGAATGGTCTTGAAATCTGAATGACAGTCAGTGGGAACTGAATTTGGAACAGTTTTGAAATCAGAATGGCAATTATTGGAAACAGATTTTCTCCATCCTGCTGAACTGATTCAGGAAACCAAAATTCCTTGTTAAATGAACTGAAAGAAATGGGAACACAAGTGTTTAGATTAGTGGGGAACGCAAGAGTTTAGATTAATGGGGTTTTGCTGTATCTGCATCTATTTATAATGATGACTAACAAATGATCAATGCTTGTTGGTAATTGAGGTATGTTGGTGTGAGTTGTTTATGCTGTTTTGATTGTTTGCTATAATTATGATTTGATAATGAATAAAACCGTATGGAGTTGTAGGGATCTTGATCTCTATTAAAATGTGATTAAAAAATGACTGAAATAATGTGATAGATACCAGTCAGTGAAAATCAAATCTAAAAGAAAACTTTCACTTAAAAGACGACATAAACATATCTTAATTCTGATACGAAGTAATTCAATACATACAAATTACCTATCAATCAATTCTGTAGTTAATGAATAGAAAGTTTAATTATATTTAACAAAAAGAACAAACCTGCACTAATATTTAGAGATATTCCACAATTTTTCTCCATTACTATATTGAGTTGATTTTAAGTTAAGTCTAACTGTAAACTGCACAGACCCAGATCTGCCATCACATAATGTGCCAGCAAATCTGGGTCTATGCAGTTTGTTAGGAGTAATCAGTAAAACAAACAACATAGACCCTGATTTACTGGTGCATTAAGTGATGGTGATCTGGCTCTATGCTGTCTGCAGTTTGACTCAACGAATAAAGTCAGTATACACAGTATTTATTTCTAAATAAAAATTTTTAAAACTTTTTAAAATTATTTCTTGGATGTAAGAAAAATTACAGGTAAAAGATATCAATATACTGGTAATTTTCAGGTGATTTTAAAGTAGAAGTCTGTGCAACTCCATGTGAGTTCATTGTACAAAAATTAAGAACATAATAATAATAATAATAATAGTAATAATAATTATTATTATTATTATTATTAATTGATGCTATATAAAACATTAAGGCATATTAAAATTACATACAATACAGTATGTTATACAGTTATAGTTAAAAGTTTCCCAGGCAACTGGACTAAGGTACCCTATGTACTTGCTTGTAAGTTGTGCCCAACTACAAACAACATTGGGGGCCCCGAGTGGCTGAGTGGTCTAAAGAACTCTCCATTACGGATCACTGCCATCTCACCTCTGTCTGCGTGGGTTCGAGTCTAGGATTCGGCTAATGTGGATATGTGAGAAAGCTTGCCAGTAGCTTCTCGTGGGTCGGTGGTTCTTTCCGGGGATTTCCCGGTTTCTTCTCCACCATTAATACTGGCTGCCATGTATAGCCTATCGTGTGCTGAAAAATGGCGTTAAGCCCCACAACAACAACAACAACAACAAACAATATTGACCATTATCAGCTCAGGCAGATCTGGGTCTATATTGATTGTTCTGAGTATTCCTAAGACACTTCAATGACTGGATCTGCCAGTGCATTATGTGATGGCAGATCTGCGTCTATGCAGTTTGCAGTTGGTCAAGTGCACAAGAGAGTTATATATAAGACAACATTTACCATATTTAGTTTTCCAATGGTTGATTGTTTTAATACCAACTAAAGACTAACTGAGAACATATTGATGTTCATAATATAAATATATTTTATGTCCTTAGAGGCACTGACTCATTCATATTAAGTAGTTACATATATCTAACCATACCTATGTTTGTACATAAAAGGTAAACATGTGACTATTGTTTGTATACATATCTGATATATTGAACTATTTGTAAATAAAGTTGTGGAAAAAACAACCAATCCAAATGTCATACATGAATACAGTGTTGTCAATTTTCTGATAGACACTTTATGGGACACTTTATGAGTCTATTTCATAATTAATTCATGATCATGGACACTCTATGAGTCTATTTCATAATCAATTCATGATCATGGACATTCTATTAGTCTATTGCATAATAAAGTTGTAAATATTGCAAGTTATTGCACATCTAAATATTTATATTTACATCACATTAAGTCTAAAATTGAAAATGAAAGACAAATGCTTGACTTGAAAATGCATAGGCATGCTACTTACTACACTTAAAATAAAATCACTCCTGTTTGTTTTTATTATGTCTACAATATCATCAATGAACCCAATTCAAGAAATTAAATACAATATAATTACACAATATAAAGACCTATATCATTGTTTATTAGTCCATGCAAGCATAATGTATATTGCAAATTCACAAAGAACAAATATATTTCATGAAAAGACAGGAGCAACTCCCAAGATCCCATTTAGCACTCTTTTAAAATTCTAATAATTTTAATAATTTACAAACTACTGGTTCTGTGAAACTGAGATTTTAAAATAAAAAGCAATTAAGTTAAAAACTCCTACATTTTTTAAACTTAAATATCTCTTTAAAATCTTACACAATGGGGAACGGCTCATAATATTTTCACATGTATCCCATGATGCAGTTAGAACAAAAAATTTAGGCTGAGAATGTAGTTTTCAAATACAACTCTACTCTTGTCAAGTTTGAAAAGGAGTGCAACAAATTTTACTATAAATAAAAGAAAAGGCCTGAAACAAGGAATCTGAAATATCATACAGTAGAAAATTATCTGAGGGATCACATTACCCCTAGAAGTATTACAGACACATGCCATATTCTAACCTTTGACTGCTTGGATAAAATGTTGTCTTAATGCTGTCAAACATTTGCTATGATCAAGAAGTACATATTTTCTTAACATGATGTATTTTGCTAAATCTAAAGCTTTTCCTAAATAATTACAATTCATTTAAGCAAGGATGGATACACGAGTTGAATAATATACAAGGAGTCACCCAAAAAAAAGGGAATGGGTTGACCATACTCACAGATTTATCTGAAAATTCAGAAATTAAATTGCTCTGGCATCTTTGAGGTGGAAATTGATCATTTTATATAATTTTATTTATTAGCAAATGTTGATATTATTAACCAATGTTATTTTCTGTGGTGTCTACACATGTTACTGTATAGTGTAAATCACGCTACTAACAAATTAGACCCTGATATAAGTAGTACAGACCCTGATATACCACTGATAGTGTACATCAAGCTACTAGTGTACATCAAGCTACTAACAGTACAATCCCTGATATACCATTGTGTAGTGTACATCAAGCTACTAACAGTACAGACCCTGATATACTAACAGTACAGACCTTGATATACCACTATATAGTGTACATCAAGCTACTAACAGTACAGACCTTGATATACCACTATATAGTGTACATAAAGCTAACCGTAGAGATCCTGATATACCACTTTATAGTGTACATCAAGCTGCTAACAGTACAGACCTTGATATGCAACTGTATAGTGTACATCAAACTACTAACAGTACAGACTTTGACATGCCACTGTATAGTGTACAAGTAGATAAGAACTGATGCTGCTTGCTTGACGTGATAAACCAAATGAATAATGTAGACCCCTGTCCTTATTAGTGTATACAGCTGGCAGCTAATGGGTACTATACACAAGTTGACATGGTATTTGTCTTCAAGTGCATAAGCATACTTTATTCTAGTTTAGGCTCAACATTTACAGGAGTAAATGGCTTACTTTAGTTTACTGCCTGTAAATGTTAACAAACTTGGTAAATGTGTAAATGAACATACATGTGACTGTAAGTTATGAAGGAACTATTTTCTGCAATTAAATCATATATGCATGTAACTAAGTTTTTAAGGAATTAATCTGTAACTAAATTAAATTATTTCTAAATCTTAGTGTAAGAAGATTGTTAAAGCATATATGATTTTCACATCAAATGTGGCATCAAGAGGAAGAAGCAGAAGTTGACAAGAACTGGTTGTAGTTCACATTACACAACACTATGCATTGGGTTGATTGTAGTGCACATTACACAACACTATGCAATGGGTTGATTGTAGTGCACATTACACAACACTATGCATTGGGTTGATTGTAGTGCACATTACACAACACTATGCATTGGGTTGATTGTAGTGCACATTACTGAACACTATGCATTGGGTTGATTGTAGTGCACATTACTGAACACTATGCATTGGGTTGATTGTACTGCACATTACACAACACTATGCATTGGGTTGATTGTAGTGCACATTACACAACACTATGCATCGGGTTGATTTATTTTTAGTGCTGATATAATTTTATTTAATTAAAATCCTGTTCCTTTGAAAACATGTTTGGTAACAGAACCTTTGATAAGTAACAATGCATTTTATAGAAACACCTTCTCAAGTTTGTAAATTATCATAAAGTTTTCTTGGTCACTGCAGATCCTACAAAAGCATCCCATGCATATGTCCACACAGTATATCTGTTGCATTTTTTTCTCAATTTTGTCATCATATACATACAGAAAACAGTATCCAAGGGATGTACTACTGATACAGATATATTTAACAAGGTCACATCTAACATACTGAATAATAAGCTAATGATGTACATGAAACTAATAAATCAGTGCTTGATTGAGGTACATGATGCAAATGATAACAACAATCACCTGTTCAGTAACTGGAAGAGAGGGTGAAAGACTGAATTTCAATTAAATGGAATCATTTCAGTTACTGTAAACCATGTACATATTTAGAATTTTGGTAAATTTTGCAGCCTTAATTCAACTAGTTTTTTTTTCAAGAATGCTACAGCAATCACCTCACTATAAGACACCTTAATATAATGTGATCCTTGCACACATAACCATGGGTATCATTATAGTATGTAGTAGTAATACTATTTATAATGTACCTCAGTATTATACATATCACATACAATACTGTATACTTTATTACTCCTATGAATGGTGTTATACTGAGGTTTCACTATATTATGTATAATGTACCCCGGTATAAGGTGACCTCAAAAGTAACACAGTAACCTTTTATGGTTACCTTGAACATTGTTATAGTGACATTGTATAATGCATTTCAATATAAAGTGAACTCACATACAATGCTGTATACATAACTGACATCCTTGAAAAGTGTTAGAGTGAAGGATCACTGTACTAATGTATTTCAGTATAATGCATCCTCACATATAACAATGAACATCTGAATGATCCCCTTAAACAACATTAACGTCACAGATTACTTTACTATATATAATGTACCCCATTATAAGGTGACCTCACATATAACACTGTACAATTTAAAGACTCCCTGAACAGCATTATAGCAAGGAATCACTGTACTATGTATAATGTACCCCATTATAAGGTGACCTCACATATAACACTGTACAATTTAAAGACTCCCTGATCAGCATTATAGCAAGGGATCACTGTACTATGTATAATGCACCCCAGAATAAGGTGACCTCACATATAACACTGTACACTTTAGGGACTCACTGAAGAGTGTTATAGCAAGGGATTACTGTACTATGTTTAATGTACCCCTGAATAAGGTGACCTCATATATAACACTGCACACTTTAAGGACTCCCTGAACAGTGTTATAGCAAGGGATTACTGAACTTGTATAATGTACCCCATAATAAGGTGACCTCATATATAACACTGTACACTTTAATGACTAAACTTGAATGATGTTATAGTGAGGGATGACTGTACCGCAAAAAGCACTTATTAATTTTAGTCAAAAGTTTGAAATTATTGGAATATAATTTTAAAAGGAAAAAAATAAAAAGGCCTAAAAATCTTGGTCACACCACCTAATTTCTATTACAATTTCATCTTAGAACTATCATGATCACCATGAAAAGGAATGCCAATGATGGCAGCTCCTTTTCATGAACACAGAGGAATGCCAAATGCTGGCAGATCCTTTGTATGAACACTAGAATGCCAAATGCTGGCAGGTCCTTTGCATGAACACAGAGAAATGCCAAATGCTGGCAGATCCTTTGTATGAACACTAGAATGCCAAATGCTGGCAGGTCCTTTGCATGAACACAGAGGAATGCCAAATGCTGGCAGATCCTTTGTATGAACACTAGAATGCCAAATGCTGGCAGGTCCTTTGCATGAACACAGAGGAATGCCAAATGCTGGCAGGTCCTTTGCATAAAAAACTAAATCAAATGATTAAATGTGAACATCAGAAGATCTGTGAGGTTCATCTCAGGAAAATGTTGTCATGGTGCCCATGGTCTGAATGTAATCCAAGACAATTTCATGACAAAAACGAAACTGCTCCTGTAATATAAAATGAAACAAAATGACACTGTAAAATAGTTTGGAGTCGTTAAGTTTTGTATTATTCCAGTGCCATGTTTCACTAATTTTCTCTAACTGAAATTTTACGTTATCATGCTTATGATTCATTTGACAATATTGCTATATTTTATTTAAGAGGCAGAGTTAGTATTAAAAAAAATGAAAAAAAAAACCTCTTTAGTTTCAAATTCTTTCCCGGGTCTTCTTTTTTATGAAAAGAATTGACAAACTCCTACATTTTCCAAAAGTCCTCAAAATTTCTTAAAACAAACTGTATGGAAAGATTAATACAAAGTATGATAAAGAATTTTTTATACCGATACCAGCTTCATGTATAATAAACAATTCATTGTTAGCAACAAATAATAAGGAGAATATTTCTAGACATCTGTTTCAAACAGAACATTTTTGATGTTTTATAAAACTTGAGTTGGTAATTTCTGCCCATTTGCAACATAACAGTTTTGCTATTTCAGGTTTGGGTACAGGATGCTGTTCACAGAAATAAGGTGCAAATTAGATTGTATCACCAAATTTGCACACAAAGAATTATGCAACAGTTAATTTTAATTGTATTCACTTCTTCCTTTATCAATGCCTAAATCTATATCTTATTGTCTTTATTGGGAGAATTGGTTCCATGCAAGGCCGAATGTTTCAAAGATGTGAACTGACCACTTCCTAACCAGCATTTCAGAGATAAGGTAAAAAATAGAACTAAAATAAACTAACTTATATGCACTTTGTTCACAGTAATTAAATATGGCAAAGCAAAATTTATAAAGAATAAACTACAGCTGAAACAATTACCTAAAGGTTGATGGTCTCCAAAAGTGTTAGCTATAATTAAATTTAAAGATTTTATTAGAGAAAAAAATAAAACCACTAAAAAGAATGACAAAAACCTAAAAGAAAAATACCAACCAAGTTTACAATGAGTTGAGATCTGGACACTCGTATCTGCTTAACTGTGTGGAAGACATCAACCTCCTTCTCTACCCTCATTGCTTCCAGGATACAACTAACACCAACATATAGTCCACATCTATTTACACCATTCCTGTTGACAAAGTATACATTAAATGTAAATCGCAAAACATGCACAGCCTACAATGTAATTCTCAAAAACAGTAATTTTTTGTATTTATTTTGAAAAATTATTATAAGTTTTAAAAACAAATTTGCAAAAGTGTTGTTAATGAGGGATTTGTGAAATTTTTATACTGCAAATGTTTCAAATGAAAAAAATTTGCAACATTTTAACAAGACAAAAATTTTGTAATTAGAGTAAATTTATGGATTAATTAACAAAAAACCCCAACAAAAAGCAATATATTTTTCCTCAGATTAGCTAAAGCATTTGCCACTTTGGAGCAAAAACTGGGATATATACCTAGCAACCAACAAGATTTTAAGGAATTTGTTGGACAGAGTGCTTGAAATAAAACAATAATCACACTAGAGACTGTCATTGCTGATTCCATTATTTATCAAAAATGACAATACTTTTTTAAAATAGGGCTCTCTTTTTGTAGCTAGCATGTGCTTGTAATATCTACAAAATATACACTCTTACTAACCAGGCAGGTATCTACATAACCTGTAGCAGTGTAGGTACATGAGGACACTTACAGACCGGCCTAGCATGCCCAGACCTTTTAATCTAGTGGTATGTGCACCCAACTGCTAGACAGTATAGGTACATGAAGACACTTACTGACCAGCCTAGCATGCCCAGACCTTTTAATCTAGTGGTATGTGTACCCAACTGCTAGAAAGACAAACCAGGTTTGATTCCTGATCATGATAGAATTTGTCTTCCTCCTGACATAAATCTTTCTTAACTCTGTTGATTAGCACTGCTAATAATGAATGCTAATACATACAGGTTGACAAGAGGATTCAATTCTCTATTATCCTTTCTCTGGCAATTAGACCATATTCTGTACAGAATACTTGTGAATGACTTATTGGTTATAAGATGTGTGTGTGTGATTTGGATTTTTAATGTAGCTTTACCAATTTTTCAGTCATATCGCTACAATGCCTGCAGTGTGGCACTTTATAGTGTCTAGCACTGGGGCATTATGCTGCAGACATGTAGCATCATGTCCCACCAGTCGCATTATCCTGACACCAGGCCAACCAGTCCCAACACTAACCTCTTAATGCTGAGTGCCTAGCGAGGCAGCTGTTAGTACCATTTTTTTAAAGTCTTTGCTATGATTTGGCTGGGGGTCAAACCTGTGACCTCCTTTCTGAGGTGGATACTCTAAGTACTAGGCCACCAGAGTGGTCTGGTTGTATGATAACTATACACAATACTTGACTGGAAAATAGCTAGAGTCATTATCTCTTATGGAAAATAGCTAGAGTTATTATCCCTTATGGAAAATAGCTAGAGTCATTATCTCTTATGGAAAATAGCTAGAGTTATTATCTCTTATGGCAAATAGCTAGAGTCATTATCTCTTATGGAAAATAGCTAGAGTTATTATCTCTTATGGCAAATAGCTAGAGTCATTATCTCTTATGGCAAATAGCTAGAGTCATTATCCCTTATGGAAAATAGCTAGAGTCATTATCTCTTATGGAAAATAGCTAGAGTCATTATCCCTTATGGAAAATAGCTAGAGTCATTATCTCTTATGGAAAATAGCTAGAGTCATTATCCCTTATTAAGAGGTGATAAAGTTTGTATTTATTTATTCCTTTAATTGCAATGACCAAAATAATTCTGAAACAATTATACAATTTATATTGTTTTGTGAGGGTTTTTTTGAGAAACTGACATCATAAAAACATTCAACGATTTATTTCCCTTATGAGTCATTATCTCTTATGGAAAATAGCTAGAGTCATTATCCCTTATGGAAAATAGCTAGAGTCATTATCTCTTATGGAAATAGCTAGAGTCATTATCCCTTATGGAAAATAGCTAGAGTCATTATCTCTTATGGAAAATAGCTAGAGTCATTATCTCTTATGGAAATTAGCTAGAGTCATTATCCCTTATTAAGAGGTGATAAAGTTTGTATTTATTTATTCCTTTAATTGCAATGACCAAAATAATTCTGAAACAATTATACAATTTATATTGTTTTGTGAGGGTTTTTTTGAGAAACTGACATCATAAAAACATTCAACGATTTATTTCCCTTATTTCCTAATCTGTTTCAAATAAGTCAGAACATAATGAGTTTATAATCTGAATGCAAGATTGTGAACATGAATAAACCAAAATATTTTCACCATTGTAAATAGGTCTTTGATCTAGATGATGAGAGGCATTTAATACTTACCTGCAGTGAACTGTGACAGGACTGGAAGATGATAGGCATTTATTACTTACATGCAGTGAACTGTGACAGGACTGGAAGATGATAGGCATTTATTACTTACATGTAGTGAACTGTGAGTGAACTGTGACAGGACTGGAGGATGATAGGCATTTATTAGCAGTGAACATTTTTGTTACTTACATGCAGTGAACTGTGACAGGACTGGATGATGAGAGGCATTTATTATTTACATGCAGTGAACTGTGACTGGACTGGAGGATGAGAGACATTTGTTACATGCAGTGAACTGTGACAGGACTGGATGATGAGAGGCATTTATTACTTACATGCAGTGAACTGTGACAGGACTGGAGGATGAGAGGCATTATTACTTACATGCAGTGAACTGTGACAGGACTAGAGGATGAGAGGCATTTATTACTTACATGCAGTGAACTGTGACAGGATGGTTCCCATTGTGTTTCTGCCAATTCTCTACCAACTCAAACAGCTCCAACAGTGCTAGCTTGGAATTAGGAACACTAGCGCCATCTGTCCAGCGATGGAAGTGAAACTGGCGGACAACCCGAGGGGCTTCATGAGGCTGGAAAGGAAAAAAGAATACAGAATTAGGAGTCTGGCTGACACTGTAGTTCAACTGCTTGCTTACCACCTCTGTAGACCTTAGAATAATCCTTTGTGCCAGCATGCACTTGGGATGGTGGTTAATCATAATCAACAGTTTTCTGATTGTCCAGTTCCCTTCACCAAATTTCTAAAGTAATCTGATGTGAATTACTCTATATAAATTCGATGGAAAATATATTAAGCAATTGTTTTTCATATCCTGAAGTTTACTCAATGCTAGTAATGGCATGACAATGTACGTTAATGTACATATAATTCTGGAAGCATTGATCAGAGGACAGTTGTGCAAAAATAATGGATAATTGTTTTGTTTTAAAACAACTGTTTGTTATCTACTGACAAAACATTATATTTTTGACCAAGACAAATTAACTGAAATGTCTAACAAGATACATGATAAAAAATGGTGTACAAGGTTGTGTACTTCAACATGATGCAATGAAAAGAGAAAAATTCCTAAGAGATTTTTTTATTTAAGTCTAGAATCCAAAGCTATAAAAATTTCCATGAAGAATGATCCATTTAACAAGTCTTAATTTAAATTTATGTTTGTTGCATTTTTAAAGTCATTTAGTATATATTAAATTTTTATATATGCCATATAAGGGGACATGAACTTAATTAAATTCATAAGGAATTATATTAGCTAGACAGACAGTTAATTAAATTCATAAGGAATTACATTAGCCATCGGACAGTTAATTAAATTCATAAGGAATTACATTATCAGACAGTTAATTAAATTCATTGGGTATTAGATTAGCCATCAGACAGTTAATTAAATTCATAAGGAATTATAATAGCCATCAGACAGTTAAATAAATTCAAAGGAATTACTAGCTATTAGACAGCTAATTAATTTCATAAGGAACTAAATTAGCAATCAGTTAATTAAATTTATAAGGAATTATATTAGCTACTAGACACTTAATTAAATTCATAAGGAATTACATTAGCCATCAGACAGTTAATTAAATTAATAAGGAATTACATTAGCTATCAGACAGTTAATTAAATTCATAAGGAATCACATTAGTCATTAGACAGTAAATTAAATTCATAAGGAATTATATTAGCTATCAGACAGTTAATTAAATTCATAAGGAATTATATATGCTATCAGACAGTTAATTAAATTCATAAGGAATTACATTAGCCATTAGACAGTGAATTAAATTCATAAGGAATTATATTAGCCATTAGACAGTGAATTAAATTCAAAAGGAATTACATTAGCCATTAGACAGTTAATTAAATTCATAAGGAATTATATTAATTATCAGACAGTTAATTAAATTCATAAGGAATTATATCAGCTATCAGACAGTTAATTAAATTCAAAGGAATTACTAGGTATTAGACAGTTAATTAAATTCATAAGGAATTATATTGGTCATTAGACAGTTAATTAAATTTGTAAGGAATTATATTTGCCATTAGACAGTTAAATAAATTCATAAGGAATTATATTAGCTATCAGACAGTTAATTAAATTCATAAGGAATTATATCTGCTATCAGATAGTTATTTAAATTCATAAGAAATTATATTAGCTATCAGACAGTTAATTAAATTCATAAGAAATTATTATCTATTAGACAGTTAATTAAATTCATAAGGAATTATATTAACTATAAGACAGTTAATTAAATTCATAAGGAATTATATTAGCTATCAGACAGTTAATTAAATTCATAAGGAATTATATTAGCCATTAGACAGTTAATTAAATTCATAAGGAATTATATTATCCATCAGACAGTTAATTAAATTCATAAGGAGTTATATTAGCTATCAGACAGTTAATTAAATTCATAAGGAATTATATTAGCTATAAGACAGTTAATTAAATTCATAAGGAATCACATTAGTCATTAGACAGTAAATTAAATTCATAAGGAATTATATTAGCTATCAGACAGTTAATTAAATTCATAAGGAATTATATTAGCTATACGACAGTTAATTAAATTCATAATGAATTACATTAGCCATCAGACAGTTAATTAAATTCATAAGGAATTATATTAGCTATAAGACAGTTAATTAAATTCATAAGGAATCACATTAGTCATTAGACAGTAAATTAAATTCATAAGGAATTATATTAGCTATCAGACAGTTAATTAAATTCATAAGGAATTATATTTTCTATCAGACAGTTAATTAAATTCATAAGGAATTACATTTGCCATTAGACAGGGAATTAAATTCATAAGGAATTATATTAGCCATTAGACAGTGAATTAAATTCAAAAGGAATTACATTAGCCATTAGACAGTTAAATAAATTCATAAGGAATTATATTAGCTATCAGACAGTTAATTAAATTCATAAGGAATTATATCAGCTATCAGACAGTTCTTTAAATTCATAAGAAATTATATTAGCTATCAGACAGTTATTTAAATTCATAAGAAATTACTATCTATTAGACAGTTAATTAAATTCATAAGGAATTATATTAGTTATCAGACAGTTAATTAAATTCATAAGGAATTATATTAGCTATAAGACAGTTAATTAAATTCATAATGAATTATATTAGCCATCAGACAGTTAATTAAATTCATAAGGAATTATATTAGCCATTAGACAGTTAATTAAATTCATAAGGAATTATATTATCCATCAGACAGTTAATTAAATTCATAAGGAGTTATATTAGCTATCAGACAGACACTTAAATTCATAAGGAATTACTAGCTATTAGACAGTCAATGAACTGTTCATAACAAAGGAGATAAAATTGTCCAGCACTTATATTAAATTAACTTCAACACTTTTTAATTACAGTAAAATATAAAGGTTTAAATATGTTTAATCCAATCTCAAAACTCGTCATTGATTGCTGTGAATACACACTTTTTGTCATGGGGTACCAGTCTGTGTGGATATCATGGCTGTTACAAACCACAAATTAAAGGCTCATCAAACAATGACCCCTCTGAGAAAACAAAAGTATCTCTCCCCAAGCTAAAAAGTCAATTTACAAACATGTCCATTTTGCAAAAGCCATGAAAATTTATATCAAAATTAATTCTCACAGTATCCTTCATCTAAGATGAAGTGCACAGTGAGTGTATTCTTCAGAAGAATTTACATTCATGGTGAAAATGATGTATTTCCTTTACCTAACAATGACTGGTTTGCTGTATTCATTTACCTAACACTGACAGGTTTGCTGTATTTCCTTTACCTAACACTGACTGGTTTGCTGTATTTCCTTTACCTTACACTGACTGGTTTGCTGTATTTCCTTTACCTTACACTGACTGGTTTGCTGTATTTCATTTACCTTACACTGACTGGTTTGCTGTATTTCCTTTACCTTACACTGACTGGTTTGCTGTATTTCATTCACCTAACACTGACTGGTTTGCTGTATTTCATTTACCTTACACTGACTGGTTTGCTGTATTTCATTTACCTAACACTGACTGGTTTGCATTTTATGTGCATATAGCTCTCAATTTCACTGTACACTTACTAAATCTACATTAGTGACAGTAAAATCACGGACTGTTATGCTTGGATCTGACTTTATTTCAGCCGTCGTCTCAACAATAAAAGGACCAAATTTCTCTCCACAGGTTTCCAATGTCCAATACTGTTCACAGGTCTACAATATAAAAGATAAATAAACCATATTTTTTGAGCAAGTAGCAAAAGTTGTAATTCTGCATTCACTACTAACTGTGAATACCAATAATCATCAAAAATTTTAGTGACAACTGAACTTCCCAAATTTGTAATATATCCACAGTAATTAATATACTAATAATACTCACTTAGAAGTCAGGTCCAATCGGAAAAAAGTAGACTATGATCTATTGTTGCATCATGCACTGGCAGATCATAAGCTATATTGTTTGTTCAACTGTTTACTCCTAACAAACTGTGTAGACCCAGATATGCAAGTGCATTATGTAATGGCAGATCAGGGTCAAAACATTTTCATATTCGATCTAAGATATACTCGAGTATATACATTATAATACAATATGCTCATCTCTGATGAATCAATTTCCAAGGGTTATTTTGCAATTTTCACAAGCTTTAATGTACAGTAGTCTCTCATTATAATGACATTACAGTACTACCCACTTATGTCAACATCACTTATGTCGACAAAAATAAAAAGTCCCAGTCCCATGATCTATTATTACTATCAAACAAGTTATGCTTATGTCGACAGCAAGGTAAAAAATAATGTACATGTAGACAGAAGCCCTCAGCCCCAGCTTGAACAAACTTTTTGTTTTCTTATTGTTGATCTTGACAAGACAGCAGTTATTTGATGTTGCCCCAGGCTTTAATTCTGCCATCAAAGAGGGCATATGTTGGTCTTCTTTAGTTTGTTTCCATGGCAACTTCAATACGTAACATGTGCATGCATCATAAAAACAACCTAGGTACAATCTTTTATAAAAACATTGCACCCTTCATCAAAACAAGCCAGCTACAATCTTAATTGCTCCCTTCATCAAGTCAGATACAATCTTTAATAAAAATTAAGTACCCTTCATGAAAACAAGACAGATAAAATCTTTATTGTTACGTGTAGGCTCATACAAAAATAACAAGAGAAAAGAGTGAAGCCAACAATCTTTGTATATTTTAACAAAATAATTTATTTCCCAGGAAAACAATGTAAAAATTGGAAATAGGACTTATGGTTTGTGAATATAATAACCAAAATTTAATCCTAGGATTGAAAAATATAAGTCTTATCACTAAACAGTTCTAATAGAATCCAGGTTCGAATCTCGATGAAATTTCAATATGGAGGCGACGATGTCAGATTAGGTCGTCGTACTGGTGGTAACAGATCCTTGATTGAATCACAGTTTATAATGTTTCCGTATAGAATTCCAGAATAAATTTTCACTGAATTTCTTTCTTCCATAACTTTTTATAAGAAAGTACACTTGTTTAGTTTTCTAGAGAATAAATTATTAAATTCCAAAAAATAGATGAACTTCAAAACAATCTGACATCAACAATAAAAAAACACCTTGAGCTCTGAGGTGTAGGAATACGACTGGTGAAATTTTACTGAGACATCAGTATTAAACCCAACAAAATGTCATTTCAGTCCCGCATGATGGGTCACGTGATCTCTTAACATTGAACAGCACAATAAAAAAAATGCCATTTATAATGTAGCTAGAATAGCCCTATCTAAGAATCAGATTCCCACACTGAAAATAAATTAAAAAAGAAAGGCTGCTTACAATTTAGCTAACACGTGGACCAAAAATGACCTTGGTAATAGCCAATTGTTTCATCTCGATGTTTATGAAATCTATGAACTAAAAGTAGTGCTGAAGTAACTTATAATCTAATTGGGTCAAGCCAATTTTCGGAAAAGAGATTCAAATCCAATGAAAATTATCATTACAATAAAATGTAATGAAACAAAAATAAAATTAAAAAATTTTTTAAAACTAACACAAGTAATTAAATGACATATACATAACACTTTCCCCCATAAAGAAAAAGAAAGATTTATGTAATAAAGCTTTCTTTTTACCATATGTAAATTATATATGAGGTAAAATAAAATTAGATAAAAAAAACTCTTACGAATTATACAAAGTGTACATGAAATAATAGTTCTATACACGGAAAAGTGCATCTGCAATCAAATTGTCTTTTCCTTTGATGTGCCTGACGTCAAGTTTATATTCTTGCAAAAACAAACTCCACCATAATAATCCTTGAATTTTATTTTTCATCTTGTCGATGAAAGTAAGGGGGTTGTGATCACTAAACACAACAACTGGAGAAGGGGCTGAACTAATGTAAATTTCAAAATGCTGTAATGCCAATATTCAAGCCAAACATTCCTTCTTGATTGCTGAGTAATTTCTTTGGTGCTTATTTAATTTCTTAGAGAAATAGCACACTGGGTGATCAACACCATTTCTATCTTCTTGAATCAATACTGCTCCAACCCCAACATCACTTGCATCAACAGATAATTTAAAAGATTGATTGAAATTTGGAGCTGTGAGAACCGGCGCACTTTTGAGTATGGCTTTTAATCTATCAAAAAGCCTCCTGACATTTTTCAGTCCAAAGAAACTTGTTTTTCTTACTCAACAAGTTTGTCAGGGGTTCAGCAATATTAGAAAAATTGGAACAAAACTTTCGATAGTATCCGACCACACTCAAAAATCGCATCAGTTGCTTTTTACTGACAGGCACAGGGAATTCAGAGATAGCCTTGACCTTAGCATCTATAGGTTTAACTTTACCATGTCCCACAATATGTCCTAGAAAAGTTACACAAGCATGGCAGAACTCACTTTTAGATAAATTGATTGTCAAATTTGCATCAGCGAGTCTTTCAAAGAATTTTAGAATCGTGACTAGATGTTCTTTCCAGGTGTTGTTGTAGAAGATGACATCATCAATGTAAGCATAACAATTTTCTAGACCAGAGGTAATCATATTCATCAAGCATTAAAGGTACTTGGGGAACCCTTCATCCCGAATGGCATTACTTTATTGTGATAGAGTCCATCTGGGGTCACAAATGCCAAAATTTCCTTTGCTCTTTCCGTTAGTGGAATTTGCCAAAATCCTTTCAGAAGGTCAAATTTGGTGACGTACTTGGCATTTCCAATTTTTTCAATACAGTCATCGATTCTTGGTAATGGAAATGAATCTGTTTTTGTCACACTATTTACCTTCCTATAATCAGTGCACATACGGAAAGTTTTATCTGGTTTCGGAACAAGTATACATGGTGAACTCCAATCACTTTTACTGGGCTCTATGAAATCGTTCTCTAGCAAATACTGAATTTCCTTTTTCAAGAATTTCTGTTGAGAGGGTTCATCCTGTATGGGTGTTGTTTCACAGGTTTTGAATCTAAAATTTCAACATTATGAAAATTTTGTTTGTCCTCGTAGGAATATCTGGAAACGTGCTCATATTTGAATAATAACTGTTTAAGTTCATTCCTTTCTTGTTGTTGTAAATGTAAATGTTTCTGGTCCAGATTTTTCATAATTTCTGAATTCCAAAGATTTGTTGCTCCAAGATCAACTGAGTCCAATTGAATTTCTTCACTTATATCCTCAGTTTGTGGGACAGGTACAACTAAATTAATTGCATGATTTACTTGGCTATCTCTTTCAATATACTCCTTTAACATGTTAATGTGGCAAAGTTGTTTTTGTTTTTGCCTCCAGGAGTATTTATGATATAATTTAAATCATTTACTTTCTTTTCAATTGTGTATGGACCATAATACTTGCCCTGAAGGAGATTTTGTGGAATGGGCAAGAGAGCTAGAACTCTATCATCAGGTTGAAAACTCATATCCCTTGAGTTTTTATCATATCTTGATTTCATTCTGGACTGAATAGAGTGCAGATTTGCTCCTGCGACCTCACAAGCCTTTGACAACTTGTACTTAAAATCAGAAACATAATCAAGAAGACTGAGCTCAGTATCTTCATTAGAAAGAAGTTTCTCTTTCAATAACTTCAATGGTCCATGCACAGTATGTCCAAAAACTAGTTCAAAGGGACTGAATCCTAAAGATTCATGAACGGACTCCCTAACAGCAAACAAAAGTAAATGAATGCCTTCATCCCAATCTTTACTCGTATCAAAGCAATATGATCGAATCATATTCTTCAAAGTTTGATGAAATCTTTCTAAAACCCCTTGGCTCTCAAGGTGGTAGGCAGAAGATTTAAAATGTTGAATGCCTAATTCATGCATAGCTTGCTGGAAAATTCCAGACATGAAATTTGACCCTTGATCTGATTGGACAGATTTGGGAAGGCCAAATTGAGTAAAAACTTTATCAAAGCTTTTACTATGGTTTTTGTTTTAATATTCCTCAAAGGAATTGCCTCTGGGAATCTTGTTGATGCACACATAATGGTCAACAAATATTGGTTGCCTGACTTGGTCTTAGGTAAGGGAACAACACAATCTACCATAATTCTGCTAAATGGTTTGTCAAATACAGGAACAGGTTGCAGATGAGCCTTAGGTATCTTCTGATTGGGTTCTCCTACCATTTGACAAGTATGACAAGATCTACAAAATTTACAAACATCACTTTTGATTTTTGGCCAATAAAAGTGAGTCAAGATCTTGTGATAAGTTTTATTTATTCCTAAATGACCAGACAGAGGAGTTTCATGGGCCAAACTAAGTATTTCCCGTCTGTAAGATTTTGGAACTACAATCTGATAGTTCACTGACCATTTGTCATTAGCAGGTACCTTGGGAGGTCTCCACTTTCTCATAAGAATTCCATTTTTAATGAAACAACAGACAGGTACTTCGGTTTCACTAATGGCCCTCTGAAACAAACAGGAGATCTCAGGATCTTTGTCCTGTTCGACAACAAGTGATTGTCATTTATCACCTTGATTAGATAAAAAAGAATGAGTATTTGAAAGAGGATCACTGTCATCAATACCTTTTGACTGATCCAAATTAGTAGTTAAAGTGACCTCATCAAAAGACTGACAAATACATGTGTCAGCTAAAGGAATATTTTCCTTATCAAAATCATACTCAAGAGCTTTCTTTGCCATAGCTCTGGTAACTGCACAAGCTGGGTATAAATCAGGGTATTCTTTTTCAATAGGATCAACTTTCTGATCCAAAGAAGGCTTGTCAGTTACAAGTGGATTAACCACAACCTTGTCTCCAGCTAGGTCACTGCCTAGCAACAAATGAATGCCCTCAATGGGTAAAGTATACACCATACCGACTGTCACAGGTCCTGAAACTAAGTCTGATGACAAATTTACAGAATGGAGAGGAACATTAACAAAGCCACACTCTACTCCCTGAATGAGAACACTCTCATTAGAACAGGACTTCTCAGAAAAAGGCAAAGTACCTGATAATAAAAGACTCTGAGAATCTCCTGTATCCCTTAAAATTTTAATAGGGATAGGATTGGCCAAATCACCCAAGAGTGATATAGAACTCTTCGACATGAATGGTTCATAATTCTCCATAATAAAATTAGACTGGGGTTTATTAGACCCAACAATTGTATTGCTTTCAATACATGACCATGACCTTGACCTCTTAGAAATAAGAGCATTTGGGATAGGTCTATCTTGATTCTGATGCCTATATTTCAATTTGAAGCAATCAGAAATGACATGTCCTTTTTTTCTTACAATAGGTACATGTAGGAATAGACAAGGATTTTGAATCAAGTTTATCAGAAGCTTGATTTTTAGAAGCTGTGCCAGATTGAGTTTTAGAAGGAGTCGTATTAGGCTGAAATACCTTTCTACTAATAGACTGATGAGTGAAAGATTTGCTTACAACAGGAACTTTATGAGTTAAGGAATACTTCTCAGCAGCAAGAGCAGCAGTTTCTAAGGTTTCGATCTTACGCTCTTCAAGATGATTTTTAATGTCACTAGGGACACAGTTCTTGAACTCTTCAAGTAATACAAGTTGTTTGATATTTTCATAATCATGTTCAACTTTCTTGGCTAAGCACCAACACTCAAATAACTGCTCTTTTTCTCTTGCAAATTCAACATAAATTTGTCCAGCTTCTTTTCTATAGTTTCTAAATTTTTGCCGATAAGCCTCAGGGACTAACACATAACCCCTTAAGATGCACTCCTTAACCAAATCATAGTCAGAACTTTGCTGTACTGACATTTAATGGTAAATATCACTAGCTTTACCAATAAGTACACATTGTAGTAACTGAGCCCAATACTCCCTTGGCCATTCAAATTTTCCGCAACTTTTTCAAAACGAGAAAAATATTTATCTACTTCTTTTTTCTAAAAGGAGGCACTAACCTGATATTTCTTGTAATGTCAAAACTTGAATTTGTATGGGAAGTGGGATCGTGCTTTTCACTTGCCAGCTCAAATTCTTTCATTTTAATTTGAAATTCTTTTTCATCCTTCTCTTTTTGTATTTGCATCTGTCTCTCTCCCTCTCTTCTAATTGTAATTGTTTATCTTTCTCCCTCTCCTGTCTCTCTCTCTCTCCTCTTTTTCAAATTGTAACTTCATTTGTTTATCTTTCTCTCTTTCCTGTCTCTCTCTCTCTCCTCTTTCTCAAATTGCAACTGCAATTGCTTTTCTTCCAATTGCAACTGCATTTGTTTCTCCTCTTTCTGAAGCTTGAGCTTCCTTAACTCCAATTCCATCTTGTATTTCATTTTTAATTCCATTACTTTTATGTCAGAGTCTGATACCGACTTACTGACCGAAGCCAAAACACTTTTATCAAGAACATTCTTCTCTACTAAATATTGAATCAAAATATTTTTAATTTCTTGTTTTGCTAAGGAAGATTTTGCCTCAGAAAGATCGTATTTTCTGGCAAGTTCAAGCAACTCGTCTTTTTTCAGACTATCCAACTGCTCCTAAGTAGGATTAGAAAGAAAAATTTCCACTTTTAATGACATTGTGAATGAAAGCCTGTTGTTTTCACTAAAGATTTCAAACAAAATGTAAAATAGTACTTGGGATTTAAAAACTAGGGGAATTTAAATTTCAAAACACAATTTTCTGAAATATTTAGCCAAAATTCAAATATCCTGGATGAGCCCCCAATTTTCTCTTGTTACGTGTAGGCTCGTACAAAAATAACATAAGAATGGAGTGAAGCCAACATGCTTTGAATATTTTAACAAAATAATTTATTTCCCAGGAAAACAATGTAAAAATTGGAAATAGGACTTATGGTTTATGAATATAATCCAAAATTTAATCCTAGGATTGAAAAATATAAGTCTTATCACTAAACAGTTCTAATAGAATCCAGGTTCGAATCTCGATGAAATTTCAATATGGAGGCGATGATGTCAGATTAGGTCATTGTACTGGTGGTAACAGATCCTTGATTGAATCACAGTTTATAATGTTTCCATATAGAATTCCAGAATAAATTTCCACTGAATTTCTTTCTTCCATAACTTTTTATAAAAAAGTACACTTGTTTAGTTTTCTAGAGAATAAATTATTAAATTCCAAAAAATAGATGAACTTCAAAACAATCTGACATCAACAATAAAACAAACATCTTGAGCTCTGAGGTGTAGGAATACGACTGGTGAAATTTTACTGAGACATCAGTATTAAACCCAACCAAAATGTCATTTCAGTCCCGCATAATGGGTCATGTGATCTCTTAACATTGAACAGCGCAATAAAAAAAATGCCATTTATCACATAGCTAGAATAGCCCTATCTAAGAATCAGATTCCCAAACTGAAAATAAATTAAAAAAGAAAGGCTGCTTACAATTTAGCTAACACGTGGACCAAAAATGACCTTGGTAATAGCCAATCGTTTCATCTCAATGTTTATGAAATCTATGAACTAAAATAGTGCTGAAGTAATTTATAATCTAATTGGGTCAAGCCAATTTTTGGAAAAGAGATTCAAATCCAATGAAAATTATCATTACAATAAAATGTAATGAAACAAAAATAAAATAAAAATTTGTTTAAACTAACACACAAGTAATTAAATTACATATACATAACATTATAAAAACAAAGCACCCTTCATTAAATGAAGTCGGTACCAAATTTTTATAATGACAGTGAAATCTGATGAACTGTTGTTGCATTTTTGAAGGTTACCGGCAATTGGAACAAATTAATTGTGTTATGGAAGTTTCATTTTCTGCTGGAAAATAGTAAATTTATGCTAATGATGACTAGTGCTAAAAGGGTCTAATTTTAATTACCTTAAACATTAATTAAATTCCATTTAAATTGAATGTATTGAATATGCTATAGATAATCTTAATTACATGCATTACTATTCCAGAATTGTGAGTGTTTTATGTATATGCAGCCATGTGCTGCTGGCATGTTGGTTGACAGGGGATTTTGTATAGTGCAAAGGTTAGACAAATGTAAGTTGTCAGTATACAAGTGTTTTTCAAACTGTTTTATCTTTTGCCTTCATTTCATTAAATTTTCAATTAGTTATTTTCGCAAAATGTAGATCTTAAGCACTGATGAAAAGTTACCCCTTTCCGACTAATTTAATGTAGATGAATATGCTAAATTTATAGTTTTCATACCCCCCACTATAATACTTATCTTGACAGCCACTTATGTCAACAGTATTACCCCAGACCCGAAGATGTCGAGATAAATGGGTAGTACTGTAATGGGAGCCATGGAGTATATACTGCCTTATAGTGATATTGCCTTACAATGAAGTACATGATATGGTGCTCCCTCATTATAATGCTGTCCAAATGACCCATGGAGTTTCCTGCCTTACAGTGAGACCACCATAGAATGAAATATGGTACTCCCTCATTATAATGACAGCAATGGGAGCTACAGAGTGAACTGCCTTATTGTGAGACTGCCTTGCAATGAAGTGTGTGAAACAGTACTTCATTATGCTGCTTTGCATGGGAGTCATACAGCATACAACCTTATACTGAGACTGCCATATAATTAAGTGAATGATACACATAATTTTACTACCTCCTAATCAAATGGAATCCATGACAATACTCATCTTAGAGAGCAGAAACTGTGTTATAATGAGAGTAATAATGAGGGAATGCTGTATTCCAAGAATACCGATGTAATTTTTATTTACTTATCCTGAAAACTGTAACAATTTCCTTGACTTGAAGATCAGATAAGTTTTCACCCAACCCTCAAAATGTGAACTCGACAAGAAAATCAAGTTTTTAGTTTTTAAGTCAGTATAATCATTTTGGTTTCGAAGTCGTGGCAATATTACAAGTTACACACCACAAATGGGGATTGCTGTTCAACTTATTTTGTTCTCATCATTAGGGAAAATCACATGAATCAACAATACTGATACATCCAACATACCCATACATATTTACCCAGTGATAAGCCCATGCCTGATGATAAGCCCATCTCTCATTTCTAAAACATTTTGATAAATATTTACAAGGGATAACTTTGCATGATAACAAGCCCACCCCCTACTTCTTGACAAATTTATTAGACTGGTCCCCTAGTCCTACTATCTGAAAAATACGCTATCTGAGGCTTACATAATCATCCACTAGTTAAATCTGAGAGGTGCTTACTGGCATCTTTGTTTTTACTATTGAATTCATATAGTTACTGACCACTAGCTTAAAATAAGTGGGATTGACAACAAAAAAAGAATGATTGATCCTGTAGTATTGTTTTTAAACGATGTAGGGTGGTCATTATTACTGTCATGATGTACTTTTGGGACATTTAATGAAAATGAACTAAATTTCAAATTTTTGCTAGGGGAAAATTAACAAGATGTACAAGAAGTTCATAATGGTAGCTATACTGGATGTCCAAAGGACACCATTTTCATGATGGACAAACCAGGCATCATAAGAAGATCTTCAGTGAAAACTTCATGTTGATACAAATATCTGTTCCTTCATAGTAGTGAAATTGCATGTATCATCAGCATTATTTTGGTTCAGTATCATCTACATACTGTAAAGGTGCTTATCTGATATTATTCTGACCTCATCCGATATTAATCTGACTTTATCCGATATTAATCTGACCTCATCCCACAGAATGGTGCTAAGATTTTCAAAATGGCTACCATAGTGGCATTGTTAGAGGCAATACTAGCACAATTTCTTTGAAAAACAACTACATTTCCTAAAAATCATTTCAATGAGAAGTCAATGGCAATGTAACCATGGCAATATAAACCATCAATTCAAGAGGATTACCAATTACAATATTTCCAAGATGGCCACTCAGGAAGCCATATTTGATGTCTAGGAGCATGATTTTCATTTTGAATCAACTAGACGTTAAGGACGAAACTATACGCTAAATTTTATTCTTTTGAGTAAGAGCATTAGTGATGATAAACTATTGGAGGCTGATGATAAATGATGGATGCTGATGATAAATGATGGAGGTGATGATAAATGATGGATGCTATGACAAATGATGGAGGCTGATGATAAATGATGGATGCTGATGATAAATGATGGAGGCTGATGATAAATGATGGATGCTGATGATAACTGATGGAGGCTGATGATAAATGATGGATGCTGGATATGCCAAAATTAAGGCCATAGCAGAAAATCTTTGGATCTTTATCCAGTTTGGCAAATAAATTTATATGTGAACATTGTCTGCTGCATACCTCATCATTTGGATCTATTTCATTAAGCATGACTATACAGTACGAGTTGTGGTCATAAATAAGCCGCCAGAAATCTACAACTGTGTTTGGCAGTGGCGTCTGTGTAATAATGAAAGCATCTCGCCTTAGGTAGCTCTGAAATACACAAAAACATTACATGAATTGAATTTATTTCCCACAATGTGGTGAATTGACCTCTGACCCAAGTATACTATCATATACTTTACATGACAAACACCTAACCTCATCCCACCACTAAAATAAATATATATAAGACATTATTTTCATAACCTATAATATATATACTACTTTTGTAGCTTTTAACTGTTACATGTCTGAGAACTGACTAAACTATCATTTAAGTCTTAATGGAACTGAATGCCAAATTTTCATTTTGCTGAGTTTATTTGAATCTTTCTATTCCTTGATGTTTTTTGCCCAGTGTTTGTAAAAAAGACAAAAAACAACGATGCTTTTGGCTCATGAAAGACTCATTTACAGTGGTAACCAAACATATGTGTTAACTAATTTACAAATTTTATGAAGAAACAAATTGGGACTTACATTTATAAATACTGCATTGATATAATCATTATATCCCTCTACAGGGGTCATCAAATATGGTCGACATCTGTTGGCTGCAAAGGAAACGATTTTATTAATTTTAATTCATGTTGTTTAGAAATGAGTCTTTGAAGTGCAATATGTGGCTGTCATGGATATTCTGCAAAAATCTGATGAAATTTAATTATCTTAATTATACATATTGATATTGATCAGAATAATGAATAATGAAACAGCTTCATGGTGTAGATGTAAATGGATGTGCATTTTTTCTACTGTGGTAACAAACACTCAATAACAATTTAGTGAGAAATGCGTAATTGTTGATATTTCTTACAAGAGAAACAAAAAGTGAAATTATGAATAAAAGAAGTGAAAAATTTTAAATAGAAAAAATAACAAGGAGAAAGGAAAACAACGAAAATAACTTTAAATGAGGATTTAAGTACCTGGAATAACCTCTCTGCTTCTGTTTTTGAATATGTTTTCAGGTCTGAGTGCTGTGGTGGTTTCATCTCTTTCTATTGTTGTTGTAATTAACCTGAGAATCTGAAATAGAGAAATGGCATGGACTAGAGCTGTGCATCACCTGTTTTTTGTGATATGTGTTCTACTACAAACCATATAGACTACGATCTGCCATCACACAATATACTGACAGATCAGGGTGTATATTGTTTGTTCTTCTGATTAGTCCTAACAAATTGCATAGACCCAGAACTACCAGCATATTATGCAATGGCAAATCTGGGTCTATGCAGTTTGCAGTTGGATGTAACATATAAGTGAGAATATATGGCAAGTGTATGGTAAGTTTACTTGTATTTACTGAATATATGATGACCATTGGGCAGATTGTACCTATTTGGCTTTATTACTGACTATACAATCTCTTTGTGACCCCCAGGAACCCAAAATATTTCCACATGGTCATAAATACAGCTGGGAGTTTTGTGTTTAAGATTTCAACCACTAATTTGATAATTCCCAATGTTTTGTGGGATCAGAAGTTATTTTGTTATTTGACATTACATTTACAAAATTATCTATTATACCTTAATTTTTATTATAAAAAATCAGTAAAATGTTCAATGTATGATCAGTTATTATCTTGTGCAATCATTTCTGAATAAAAATGTGTTCTGACATTTGTTACTGAGCCTGGTGGTTTCTTTAGCCCTGAATAGGAATCAAATAACTACAGACAGATAATTCTACAAACAAAAGACAGCATTAAAACCTTTCAAAAAGTATTTCAGCTTTCTTTCTTTTCCCAAACTTTCATTCATGTGTTATGTACATTTAATTTAATTGTTTGTTTATTAGTTTTAAAATAATTTTATTTCATTACATGCTATTGTAATGTAACATTGTATGCTGGGCTTAACTTTGTCCAAAATGGAGTTCATTTCTGCTTGACCTGATTGACTCTATTTTTTTTTTTAATTTCATTTTATGTCAACAACTAATACATAGCTAAATTATTCTCTTTGTTTATGGGCTTAATACCAGGATCATTATTAATAGAAGAGGTAAATATATTGATTTGGGTCAGGATTTTGGACTTCCCTAAGTGAAGTTTACAGGTTATGGTTTTGATTTTGTAAACATCAGGATCATTCTAGAAGGTTATTTTCCATTAGGTAATGTTTTATTTTTTTCGAAAATGCTAATTGTAACCTTAGCTCAAGTAGAGAACAATATAATCTTGTAACTGTGAGGACTTGGACATTTGTGCTTTAACATCTACCACTTTCAAGTTGTATTATGTTGTGACCAGTTTGGGCTGAATTTTATTTTGTTCAAATTATTGAATTCAAGTGATTATTTTCTCTGGAAAAACAAAAGTGCTCTCATAAAATTCTTGGATAGAGACATTCACTGGAATTTATACTGAATTCAAACTTGGAATTATGTTACTGTGATTCAAAAAAAGACTTGACACATCAACACTCCATACCACAGACATGTCATCAACTTCAGTTTTGGGATTTTTTCTGGACTTTTACTGCATTGTATTTAGGACTTGAAATTACTAAGACTTGTGTCTGTAATTCTTGGATTATTTTGGGATTTAATTCACAATACTGTAAGTTCTTTTTTCTCATTTTTACTTTGTATTCTAGGAAAATAAATTATTTGTTAAATTTTATGAAGCTTGCTGTCTTTCACTCTTTTCTGTTACTTATTTTAAGAGCATAGACTCATAACACACGTATATCATGACATATCACCTTCAAATGCTATTGCAAGATGCATTGTTACACTTGCCATGCAATATGTATTGTCACACACACCTGCCATGCAGTATGTATTGTCACACTTGCCATGCAAAAATATGTATTGTCAAACACACATGCCATGCAGTATGTATTGTCACACCTGCCATGCAATATGTATTATCACACTTGCCATGCAACATGTATTGTCATACATGCCAAGGAATATGTATTGTCATACCTACCATGCAATATATATTGTCATACCTACCATGCAATATGTATTGTCACACTTGCCATGCAATATGTATTGTCATACATGCCAAACAATATGTACTGTCATACCTACCATGTAATATGTATTGTCACACTTGCCATGCAACATGTATTGTCATACATGCCAAGCAATATGTATTGTCATACCAACCATGCAATATGTATTGTCACACTTGCCATGCAATATGTATTGCATTTTTCCAACAATAATTCATATATTGATGCCATATATTATCAAAAAAAAATGAAACTGATATGTATCAATGAATCATTACAACATTAGTAAGAACAACATTATAACACTACTTCAAATGCTTTGTCGCAGTCTTTCAGGCAACTGAGTTATTCCCCTTTGGTTGCAAAAGTGACAAAAATATTATTTCTTTGTATAATTGAATATATGTGTATATGGATATAATAGTTTTTGGCTTCAAAGTTATAAAAAAAATTGCGTTTCTAAATAATTCATGAAATGAGAATTTACAACTCATGATCATCTTTAATAAGAAATTGTGAGCATAAATGATTTTGAAATTTGTTTTGAAGAAACTAAATTTGTAACAAATATATGAACTGTAAAAGACTATGAATACAAAATTAATGGTATGAGATTTTATTTTGCCAAAATTATAAATTTATTGTAATTGTATTATGCTAGAATAAAGTTTTGCAGCACCATATTAAATTTCAGCATGTTTTACATAAATCTCAAAAACAATCAAAATAAAATACATTGTTTTAAAACTGCAGAGTGCATATTTAACACTTTAACAATCCAGCAAACTATGGATACAACAGACCCCCTTTAACAATCCATGAATTTAAATTTATTACATACTCATTTTCTTCCCCATTAACTCCACATTGTTGTAATGGTGCTGTATTTCTCCTTGTAATGCACCATACTGGACAACACATGCACACTGCATTACCAAGTCCACCATTCTATGTGCATGTAAATATTAATTTATATTTTGCTTTGATTTTTATTTCCTTTCCAATATATAATAAATAATGACTTGAAAAGAGGTATATGTTTCAATCAACAAATACCTGTTTTTGATGTAGCCGTTTTTAATAATCACCTAGTAGTGATGATGTCAGAATGTTACCTCATAAAAAGCATTAATATTGGTGACAAATATGTATCTCAAATGAAGGTATCTGTCCTAAAAGATAAGTGCCTCTTTCTCCATGTTTTGTTTAAGGGTACAAAATGAGTTCATCTTAGAATCAGTATAGATACAAATTAATGTTTATAACAAACAGGTTACTACCTTTGAATTGGAAAATATGAAATAATTTTCTTCTGAGTGAAACTGCACTCCTATTGTTGTGTGGTATCAATCAGATAAAAACTTATTAATACTTTTATACAGAAACACAGCAACCTTTATATGCAAATAAAAACATTTTTTTAATGAGGAAAAGTGACACCTATATTGTGTACAAAATTTGATAAAAGTGGCATAAAAAGACGATACTGTGAGAACCAAACACATTTTTGTAAAAACTCACATCAAATTGTTCCTCTAACTTTGTTTTCCCGGTCGATGGATCAAACTGACACATTTCAGACAGTGTATCCGGAAACTCATCCACATGTATTGTAGTGTCCCCACTTAAAAGTGCCTCCAGCAAACAGTCATATATAAATATGTATTGGTCCTAGAAAGGAGAAGAAAGGACAGCTGTTCACATTTTACTGGGAAATAATATCACAATGTATAGAAAAACAAAATGCAATGCTCCATCACATTTGTCAACTTTAAAATATTTTACACACATTTATTAATAGTGGAAATTTATGTAGTTGATGTGGTTTATCTATATTTATTAATAGGGGAAATTTATGTAGTTGATGTGGTTTATCTATATTTATTAATAGTGGAAATTTATGTAGTTGATGTGGTTTATCTATATTTATTAATAGTGGAAATTTATGTAGTTGATGTGGTTTATCTATATTTATTAATAGTGGAAATTTATGCAGTTGATGTGGTTTATCTATATTTATTAATAGTGGAAATTTATGTAGTTGATGTGGTTTACCTATATCTTCTCCAGAGTCACATTTGAATTTAATTTTGTGAAGAGGAAGGAGCTGAGAAACATTGACAGATTATTAGAGAATACATAATAGAAATCATCTGACAGATTATTAGAGATTTACATTATAGAAATCACATGACATTATTAGAGAATACATAATAGAAATCAACATTATGGAAATCATATGACAGATTATTAGAGAACACTTAATAGAAATCATGACAGATTATTAGAGAATACACCCTGGAAATCACATGACAGATTATTCGAAAATAGACTATTAAAATCATAAGACAGATTATTAGAGAATACACTATAGAAATCAGATGACAGATTATTAGAGAATACTCTATGAAAATCATATGACAGATTATTAGAGAATACACTGTAGAAATCATGACAGATTATTAAAGAATATACTGTGGAAATCATATGACAGATTATTAGAGAATACATTATAGAAATCATATGACAGATTATTAGAGAATATGCTAAGGAAATCATAAAAGCATTGTTGGGTAGATATTTTTGCATCAAAACCCTAAGATTTAGTTTAGAAATGTGAGAATAATTTTTAAGTCAGTGTCTCCAATCAATTATGAAAACTGAATACATTTTCCAAGAAAAAAACATACATTTCTTCAGTTGTAAGAAAAATCAACATAAAACTTTTCTCACTGAAAGAAATAGGTTAAATCACATTGCGAGAAATAGATTTTATCACAAAGTGAGAAACAGATTCACATATTGAGAAAAAGATTTATCATGTAGTGAGACATAGTTTTTAACACATATTGAGAAAAGATTTATCATGTAGTGAGACATAGATTTTAACACATATTGAGAAAAAGATTATATCACATAATGATAAATAGATTTTGTGACAGTAAGAAATAGATTTTCTCACATAGTAATAGAGTTTATCACATAGCAAGAAACAGATTTTACAACACAGTAAAATAGATTTTGTCATATAGTAAAAAATAGATTTTGTCACATAGTAAACCTGAGAAAAAATCCTTAAAGTGTACAACTATTGCTAACCCTGTTTCCATTGCAAATTGTGCAAATGTTTACCAAGCAAGGTATGGTAAACATATGAGTCTTTGGTGTGGTAAATTCACCAGTACTTGGTGTGGTAAACTCACCAGTGTTTGCACCATGTTGATCCTCTGTGTCCTCATCAACTGCACAAAGTTATGTACATCTACTATACCCTCTGTTTTGGCCTGTTCTAGCTGTACGTCTATTGCTATATAGGTTCCAGTACGACCTACACCAGCACTTAAAGGAAATTCGATGTTACAGTTAGTGTCTCTTTTACAAAAAGAATGCTTACTGTTTCTATCCAAGAATAACATGCACACAGAGCTATGAACATCATGGATCCTGTGTTATGTGTATCTATAATGTTTACAATTTTTATTCATGGCTGTAAATTGTAGTGATTATCTTTAGTTGAAATTTTCCAAAACTTGGTTTTGCTTCTTTTGGTTACTGTTTATGACCATAGTCGTAATGGAAATTGGGGGCTCCTCTGGGATACAAATTTTAGAAATATTTAAGAAAACTTTGTTTTTGAAATTTAAATTCATTTTAGTTCAGAAATTTCTTTGTCCCTGATCATTTTATTTTACATAGTGGAACCAACAAACTTTCACAATGTTATATATGGTGGAGAGTTTTATTTTGAATCCACCCCAGGAAGGGCTAGAATCTTTGAGAGTTTTGTTTTGAATCCACCCCAGGAAGGGCTAGAATCTTTGAAAGTTAATTTGCAGCTAGAAAAGATGGAACTAAAGTTAAGAAAGCTTCAGTTTCTGATAGAAATGATGCAAAGAAAAAGAGAAAGTAAATCAAGAAGGAAGAAAGAGAAAGGGAAGAGCAGCAAATGCAAATTTAAAAAGAAGAAAGAAAGATGCAGATTAAATAGAAGATGCAACTGGAAGAAAGAGAGATGCAAATGAAATTGAAGATGCAAAAAGAAGAATCAGAGATGGAAATGCAATTAGATTAAAAGAATTAGAACTTGCAAGGAAAAAGTACTCCAGCACAAGTTCAGGTTTTGATGGTAACATGAAATATCAAGTTATTACCCCCAAAATGAAGTAGACCAATATTTGTTTCATTCTGACAAAATAGCTGCAAATTTAAAATGACCAAAAGAACACTGGACTTTGTTACTACAAAGTGTACTTATTGGCAAAGCTTGTAAAGTTTATACTGCACTGTCAGCACAACAGAGTGCTGATTATGATGTGGTTAAGGAATACATCTTGAAGGATTATGAGTTGGTACCTGAGGCATATCAACAGAGGTTTAGGAATTGTATAAAAACAGCTGACCAGACCTATGTTGAATTTGCATGGGAAAAGGCACAACAATTTGACAGGTTGTGTGCATCTCAAAAGACTGATAAAGATTATGACAAACTTAGACAACTCGTATCAGTTGAAGACTTCATGAATTCCATCCATAGTACAATCAAGAATTACCTTGATGGACAGCAGGTAGACACTTTGGAAAATGCTGCTTGTACAGCTGATGACTATTCCTTGACTCACAAAGTTTCTCTGTCAATAAGTTTTCCTCTCAGCAGATAGTTAGTAAGAAACCACCTCAGTCTCAAGTGAGTATTTACAAATTTCAATCTGGCACAACTTATAAGAATCAAATGTTTGATAAGACTGGTCAGAAATCCTAATCTCCTCCTACATGCACTTATTGCAAGCAAATAGGGAACACTATTTCTGATTGCTTTAAGTTAAAAAATAAGCAACATAATAAAGACAAAGCTGTTCGAAACAATCTTGTTTCTCAGAGGTCAAGGTCATTGTCATGTATTGGAAACAATACCTTTGTTGAGTCAAACAAACTCCAATCTGACTTTATTATGGTGAATTATGAACCATTTATGTTGAAATGTTCTACATCACTTGTTAGTGATTTGGCCTATCCTATCCCTATTAAAATATTACGGAACACAGGAGCTTCTCAGAGTCTTTATTAAGAGATATTTTGCCTTTGTCTGAGAAGTCATCTTCTGCAAGAGTGTGGTTTTTATTCAAATTCCACTCCATAATGCTAATTTAACATCAGATTTAGCTTCAGGATCAGTGACTACTGGAGCAGTGAATTCTTTGCCCACTGAGGGTGTTCATTTATTGCAGAACAATGACTTAGCTGGAGATAAGGTTGTGGTTAATCCACTTGTAACAGACAAGCCTTGTTTGGATCATAAATTTGATCCTATTGAAAATGAAATCCCTGATTTATACGCTTGTGCAGTTACTAGAGATATGGCCAAAAGTGAGTTCTTGAGAATGAAGTTGATCAGGAATTTATTCCTTTGTCTGACACATGTATTGGTCAGGCTTTTGATGAGGTCACTTTTGCTACTGTTACTGATCAATCAAAAGGTATTGATCACTATGGACCATTGGAATTGTTAAAAGAAAAACTTCTTTTAACAGAGGATTCTGACATTAATCTTGTAGATTATTTCTTTGCTTGTGATGTGGCAACAAATAATCTTCTGTCTACTCACTCCAAAATACAATTAAGACATGTCAAAACCATGATTTACATCAGCAGTTGTAGCTCCTTGTTGTTTACAGTTGCTTGCCCTATACATACATACATATATGTTAATTTGTTATTAAGATTAGTGTTTTATGCTACTGTCATAAATATGACTGTGACATATAACATATTATTACATTATTATTCTCTTTTGTCTGTGTACCTGTCTGTCAGTTCCATACAAAATAAGCTTGTCAGTATCTTGACATGAATCCTGGTGACCTGCCTTGAAAGAGTTACTGCCACTTTCATACCATAGGAAATTCATGTCTCCAACTAAAGCTATAATATTTGATGGCTATTTGTGTTCAATTTTCTTAATGGGTACTTAGTCTATCTTTTAGGAATCAAAATTTAGCATACATTATAGTAAATATCAAGTTACATAGAGTGATTACCTGCAGTGTATTATTGGCGGACCACTATCCAGTTGATCATGTGCTCGCACCTTCTGCCGCAGTAGGAGCAGTGATGCACTGTACTTTGGAACCCCATGGTCAGGCCATGTTGTATAATGGTACTGTTTTATTAGTCTAGACTCTTGATCCTGTAAAGTAATTAGTCATACTCTGTCAGTGTTGATAAGCACTAAATCATGTACTTAAATACTACTACTACTGATTGTATTAGTACTATTTCTACTACTACTGATTGTATTAGTACTGTTTCTACTACTACTGATTGTATTATTATTTCTACTACTACTGATTGTATTATTACTATTTCTACAACTACTGATTATATTATTATTTCTACTACTACTGATTGTATTAGTACTATTTCTACTACTACTGATTGTATTAGTAGTTTCTACTACTACTGATTGTATTATTATTTCTACTACTACTGACTGTATTAGTACTATTTCTACAACTACTGATTGTATTATTTTTACTGCTACTGATTGTATTATTATTTCCACTACTATTGATTGTATTATAATTTCTACTACAGTACTACTGATCTTATTATTATTTCTACCACTACTGATTGTATTATTATTTCTACTACTACTAATTGTATTAGTACTATTTATCACATAGTCGGTACACTTTGCTTATAGTGTGTGCAGTTTCATATTTTTGATATTATAAATGTGAACATATCACTTTATTGATTCTGATTGGTCCAAATAAGCTTATGAAATTAGTGTGCAGTATTCTCTTTACTGATTGGCTGCGATCGTGGGAAAACTTTTTTAATCCCACCTTCTGGAATTTTTTGTTTTCAATGAACATTTCGGGCTGCCATTTTTCGAATCGACTTGTGAAAGGGAAGTGAGGCAAAATGGTCTCATCTGTTTCAATATGGCTAATTTACCCCCACAGGGGTTTGTTATGTCATGTATAACATATCATGACTTGAAAAATGGCTACAACACAAGACAAAAACAATAACAACAAGAAAAACTATTGCTTGTGTGGGTGGGGGCTGAGGGAGGTGGTATATCTAGCATGGAATCCACCCTATATACAAGCGTGGTTTAAATGTTAACTTACAGAAGTAAATAAACTCACCTCTGTTCACAGAAGAATGTGGACATAAACCAGTCTCCAAACTGACAGAAGTTTATCCAACCATTACATATTTATGCGGTAAATATGTGATGCAATTCCGAGTCAAAAATGAAATTAGTTTGCATATTCTCTAGTCTACTGTTCCAAAACAAACACTACAAATATTTGGTCACACATACATTACAGTAAATATGGTAATTTCTGCAACCTGGAAACCTTATTTCAACATGAATATTGCTACAATGTAATGTTTAGTTGTAAAAGTGACACTTGAGGTTATGCAAACATGGATCCTCAACTGTAATCTAATGGGTAGTGCACCAAACAATGCGACATCACACGCATTGGACATTTCTGTGTTGAAAATGATTTTGTGTGTGTAAAATGTTCTGTTTAATCAGAAGGATTCTTGTTCTTTGATTTATAGTTTGTAAGAAAAGTATAATTTACTTTTAAATGTCAATAGTAGTTCAACTTTGGTTAGGACTATTTTTTTACGCACAACAAATGAAAGGTGCAACATCTGTCTGAATGAATGAAATTATTTGTTCTTCTTTCCATCTAAATAATTTTCAATGAAATAAAAACTATGTGATAAAAAAATCTCAAATGGGTAATGATTTAATATCAAATTTATGAAACTCGTTGAATAATGTCCAGCTTTTGCTTGCCAAGGCTCACAAAAGCTGGACATTATTCACCTCGTTTCATGAATTTAATATTAAATCATTACCCATTTGAGATCCTCTATTTTGACTAATATTGACTGTATTAGTACCATTTTTACTACTACCAATTGTATTATTATTTCTACTACAACTGATTATATTATTACTATTTCTACTACTGATTGTATTATTACTATTTCTACTACTAATGATTGTATTATTATTTCTACTACTATTGATTGTATTAGTACTATTTCTACTACTACTGATTGTACTACTGTTTCTACTACCACTGAGTGTATTAGTATTATCTTTACTACTACCAATTATTATTTCTACTACTACTGATTATATTATTAGTTCTACTACTGATTGTATTATTACTATTTCTACTACAATTGATTGCATTATTATTATTTCTACTACTACTGATTGTATTATTACTATGTCTACTACTATTGATTGTATTAGTACTATTTCTACTATTACTGATTGTATTATTATTATCATTATTTCCACTACTACTGATTATATTATTACTATTTCTACTACTACTGATTATACTATTATTTCTATTACTAGTGATTGTCTATTACTATTTTTACTACTACTGATTGTATTATTATTTCTACTACTAGTGACTGCATTATTACTATTTCTACTGCTATTTATTTTATTATTACTATTTCTATTACTACTGATTGAATTATTACTATTTCCACTACTACTGATTGTATTATTATTTCTACTACTACTGATTGTATTATTACTACTTCTACTACTACTAATTGTATTATTACTATTTCTACTACTATTGATTGTATTAGTACTATTTCTACTACTACTGATCGTAATATTACTATTTTCTACTCAGATTCGGCCATTGTGGGTATGTGAGAAAGCTTGCCAGTAGCTTCTCATGGGTCAGTGGTTCTTTCCAGGGTTTTCTTGGGTTCTTCCTCCACCATTTATACTGGCCACCATTTATAGCCTATCTTATGCTGAAAAATGGTGTAAAACCCTACAACATCAACAACAACTATTTCTACTATTACTGATTGTATTATTACTATTTCTACTACTATTGATTGTATTAGTACTATTTCTACTACTACTGATTGTATTATTATTTCTACTACTACTACTTGTATTATTACTATTTCTGCTATTACTGATTGTATTATTACTATTTCTACTACTACTGATTATATTATTACTATTTCAACTACTACTGATTGTATTATTACTATCTCTGCTGCTATTTATTGTATTATTACTATACTAATTGTATTATTATTTCTACTACTACTGATTGTATTATTACTATTTCTACTACTACCGATTGTAATATTACTATTTCTACTGATACTGATTGTATTATTATTTCCACTACTACTAATTTATTACTATTTCCACTACTACTGATTTTATTACTATTTCCACTACTACTGATTTTATTACTATTTCCACTGATTTTATTACTATTTCCACTACTACTGATTTTATTACTATTTCCACTACTACTGATTTTATTACTATTTCCACTACTACTGATTGTAGTATTAAATATATCAGCCTTTAGGCTAGAGGTAGATAAAGAGTTATAAACTTGGACTATATAAATATTGGATAAAACTTTGAAATGTTTGCTTCTAAAAATAACAGAATGGATGTATCACACATGAAAGTCCCTTTTAAGTTAAAACCCTACATTTTCCTTCTAAATCTTCATGACCTCAATCTTGGAGGACTGTTTAACATTGGCATCTTTTAGGATGGACTTTGGAACATCCCTGGACTTTGGGATGTACTCAAGTTTGAGTTCAGAGCACAGAGAAAAATGCCCAATGCCTTTAATTCTTCCCAAAATAATGTGGAAAAGAGTTAAAGATGCATTACATTGACAACTGAAGCTCTTTCCTTTATCTTGACTGACTGATGCATATTTTGCACATCAATTTCACCACTCCAGTGGCCTAAGTGGTTAGAACATCATCCTTGGATGCAGGAAGTCACAGGTTCAAACCCCGGCCAAGTCCTATCAAGACGTATAAAAACAGCTGCATCGCTCGGTGCTCAGCATTAAGAAGTTAGTGTTAGGACTGGTCGGCCTGGTGTCAGGATAATGTGACTGGGTAGGACATGATGCTACATGTCTGCAGCATGATGCCTCAGTGCTAGACATCACTATAAACTGCCACACTGTAGCGATATGACTTAAATTGTTAAAGCTACGTTAAAAATCCAAAACATACATATGTCCATCAATTTAGTTTGCTTAAGTTCAAGAAACCAGGGATATGCAGATTAGCCACTGTATGCAATAAAAAGGTGCCCAATTTAAATGCCAACATCAGCATCACTGTCTTACAGTTTTCTCCAAGAGGGGCAAAACAATGGAGCTGAAAAAGAACTGCAAAGTCCGAATCAACTACCATATATATTCTTGCTTACAAGTCCAAATGCCAACTGGACAGACCCAGATCTGTCATTGCATAATGTACTGGCAGATCTGGGTTACAACCGGTTTGTTAGAAGTAATCAGTAGAAAAAACAACACAGATGCTGATCTGCCAGCACATTATAGGATGAGAGATCAGGGTCAATGTTGTGTGTAGTTGGACTGAATTTATATTTGAGTATATAGGGTAGTTTTAAACCACATGTTGGCAGCCTCAAGTCCTGCAACTACTACACCTTTGACTGACTTTACTATCAGGATCCTATCCCAATGGTGTGGGATGCTTCTGACTTCAAAATAACTAAGATACTTTACCTTAGTAATCTGGAACGTCCTAATAGTAAAATCTGGCAGAACAAATGTGTCCATTAGTTCCACCCTTATGCTGCCGTATATTTCTGCATCTTCATTTGGCCAATACTGCTCACACTTGTTCTGAAATAAAGAATGATACCAAAATTATGAAAATCTTTATGTTACACTTTAAATGATGTTCATTAAAGATTTAACATGAGAACAGGAATGATTTCACCTAAGTACGCTGAAAATGAGAAAGGAAAAGTCAAAGATGGGCTTTTCAAACCAACCAATTTAGCTGCAACACATGTGAAGCTATGATTGTCTATCAAAGCTAGGCCTGCCTATCAAATCTAGGCCTGTCTATCAGAGCCAGGCTTGTCTATCAATGCAGACCTGTCTATTAAAGCTAGGCACATCTATCAAAGCAATGCATGCCTATCAAGTAAGGCCTGTCTAACAAAGTTCGACTTGTCTATCAAAGATAGACCTGTGGATCAAAGCAAGGCCTGTCTATCCAAAAAAGGCCTGTCTATCAGATCTATGCCTGTCTATTAAATTAGTCAGATATGCATTGACCAACCAGGTGCCTAATTATGTTCACTGATTCAGCTAGAGAGAAAGTGACACAGCTCAATTAGTTCCCCTGTCATACATCAGTCCTTCATTAAATATTACTGGTAAAGAATGAATTAAACAAAACAAACCGAAACAAAATATACATGTAGCTTTCTGGTCAGCTGGAATACTATATGTATGGTATATGCTATAGAACATCAAAATAATTATTTACACTGTAAATGATCTGTCCATCAATCACCCTATATTAAATTCTATCTATCTCACTATCCATCCATCCATCTATCTCTCTATCTATCCATCTGTCTATCTGTCCATCCATCCATCCATCCATCCATCTATCCACGGTTTTACATAAATAAGAAAGACCTATAGGGTAGAAAATGGGTAGACTGTATATTTACCCTTCCTGTCTCTGTTGGATTGGTAAGCATCAGAATGGTCTTAGAATTTTCTTGCCAGACCATGCGCCAAATATCTTTTAGAGTTGGCTTTGTTGGACCTAAATGTAAAGAAACATCAAGCATTTGAGTTAATAGAGATGACATGAAATGGCAGTTAAATTTTCCAATAATATCAAACATATTCAAAAAGAGTCAACAGAACATGATCAAAATCAAAGAGGAACTTTGAATCTTATTCATTTTCTTGGAAAATGAACCACAAGGTCAAAAGACTAAAGCAATATTTTCCAAAACATATGGCTCCCGATTAAAATCTATATCTCTGACAAATCAGACACCAATACAATGTCATGTTCCACTGGCCTGTCAATTTTCATTGTATACAACAAAATGTTATATATATATATATATATATATATATATATATATATATATATATATATATTGTTACGTGTAGGCTTGTACAAAAATAACAGGAGAAAAGAAAGCTTTGTATATTTTGACAAAATAATTAATTTCCCTAGAAAACAATGTAAAAATTGGAAATAGGACTTACAGTTTGTGAATATAATCCAAAATTTAATCCTAAGATTGAAAAATACAAGTCCTATCACTAAACAGTTCTAATAGAATCTGGGTTTGAATCTCGATGAAATTCCAATATGGAGGTGATGATGTCAGATTAGGTCATTGTACTGGTGGTAACAGATCCTCAATTGAATCCCAGTTTATAATGTTTCCTTTAAACTCCAGAATAAATTTCCACTGAATTTCTTTCTCCCAGAACTTGTATAAATATAACACACTTGTTTAGTTTTCAAAAGAATAAATTATTAAATTCCAAAAACAAATGAACTTCAAAAACAATCTGGCTTCAACAATATAAACACCTTGTACCTTCAAGGTGTGGACATACGACTGACTAAATCTACTAGAAAGCGTCTGTTTAAAGCCACAAGTTTAGATCACATGATGCTTCACGTGAGAGGCTACGTGATTTACTAATTTGAACATCGCAATTAAAAAAATGCCATTTATCACGTATGCAAGAATAGCCCTATCTAACAACCAAATTCTCACACTGAAAATATATTTAAAAATAGACTGTTTACAGTTCAGCTAACATGCGGGCCGAAATGACCTTGGCAATAGCCAATCATTATCACTCAATGTTTACAAAATCTATGAGCTAAAAGAGTGCTAATGTAATATCTTTTATGTTCTATACAATTGAAATTACTGGAAAAAATATCGAATCCCATGAAAACAATCATTACAATAAAATGCAATGAAACAAAATTAAAATGAAAAAGAATTTTAAAACTAACACACAAGTAATTTAATTACATATTCGTAACAATATATATATATATATATATATATATATATATATATATATATATATACAATTTATTTATCCAGTGTTAATTATCCTTGGCTTAATATTTCCAACAATCTGATGTTGAATGAGTTTCTTTGATATGTCTCAAGGTCATGATAATGACTAGCTGACACATGCACATAATGTAATCATCAAGGTCATGATAATGACTAACTGACACATGCACATAATGTAATCATCAAGGTCATGATAATGACTAGCTGACACATGCACATAATGTAATCATCAAGGTCATGATAATGACTAGCTGATACATAATGTAATCATCAAGGTCATGATAATGACTAGCTGACACATGCACATAATGTAATCATCAAGGTCATGATAATGACTAGCTGATACATGCACATAATGTAATCATCAAGGTCATGATAATGACTAGCTGACACATGCACATAATGTAATCATCAAGGTCATGATAATGACTAGCTGATACATGCACATAATGTAATCATCAAGGTCATGATAATGACTAGCTGACACATGCACATAATGTAATCATCAAGGTCATGATAATGACTAGCTGACACATGCACATAATGTAATCATCAAGGTCATGATAATGACTAGCTGACACATGCACATAATGTAATCATCAAGGAGTGTTATGTTTACTACTCACAAAATTAAGCCATGTTAGTAACCCATTACTACCTAAGAAATTAAGCCAGATTAGTAATCAATTACTACCCAAGAAATTAGGCCAGATTAGTAATCAATTACTATCCACAAAATTAAGCCAGCTTAGTAATCAATTACTATCCACAAAATTAAGACAGCTTAGTAATCAATTGCTACAAAAAAAATAAAGCCAGACTGGTAATCAATTACTACCCACAAAATTAAGAAAGATTAGTAATCAATTACTATCCACAAAAATTAAGCCAGCTTAGTAATCAATTACTAGCAAACAAATAAAGCCAGATTAGTAATCAATTACTACCCACAAAATTAAGCAAGATTAGTAATCAATTACTACCCAAGAAATTAAGTCAGATTAGTAATCAATTATTATCAACAAAAATTAAACCAGATTAGTAATTAATTAATATCCACATAATTAACCAGATTAGTAATCAATTACTACCCAAGAAATTAAGCCAGATTAGTAATCAATTACTATCAACAAAAGTAAGCCAGATTAGTAATCAATTACTATCCACAAAATTAAGCCAGATTAGATATTGGTTCCTACCCACAAAGTTAAGCTGGATCAGCAATTGGTACCTACCCATAAAATTAAACCAAGTTACTAATCAGACAGCTACTACCGAAGAAATTAAGCTAGATTTGTAATCAGTTACTATGTACAAAGTTAAGCCAGATTAGTAATCAATTACTATGTACAAAGTTAAGCCAGATTAGTAATCAATTACTATGTACAAAGTTAAGCCAGATTAGTAATCAATTACTATGTACAAAGTTAAGCTAGATTAGTAATCAATTACTATGTATAAAAAGTTAAGCCAGATTAGTAATCAATTACTATGTACAAAGATAAGCCAGATTAGTAATCAATTACTATCAACAAAATTAAACCTGATTAGTAATCCATTATTATCCACAAAAGTAAGCCAGATTAGTAATCAATTACTATCCACAAAATTAAACCTGAATAGTAATCCATTATTATCCACAAAAGTAAGCCAGATTAGTAATCAATTACTATCCACAAAATTAAACCTGAATAGTAATCCATTATTATCCACAAAAGTAAGCCAGATTAGTAATCAATTACTATCCACAAAATTAAACCTGAATAGTAATCCATTATTATCCACAAAAGTAAGCCAGATTAGTAATCAATTACTATCCACAAAATTAAGCCAGATTAGATATCGGTTCCTACCCACAAAGTTAAGCTAGATCAGCAATTGGTACCTACCCATATAATTAAACCAAGTTACTACTCAGACAGTTACTACCAAAGAAATTAAGCCAGATTAGTAATCAGTTACTATGTACAAAGTTAAGCCAGATTAGTAATTGGTAAACAAAGCTGAAGTGTCAAACATGGAATTCTGTCTTTGGGTCAAACAGCCCCCACCCCCCAACTGACAGTTGTTTTTATTCAATGATATTTAGTGCAATAGACTTTACCGAATAAATTGGTGTAGATTGATAGCTTATTTCATCAGTTTTTATAATGGAATGGCAATCAATGGAATAATAACTGAGTTTAAACACACATTCCAACTAACAATTCCCTAAAGTCCACCTGTCTATCACCTTCTGTATTTGAAATCCCAATGGGCTGCTAGCCAATCTTGTCTGAGGCAATCTGTAAACTGTTATGTAAATACATCTGAACAGTTTCCTATACATAACATAAATTCAGTTTGTGAATTCTTCATTATTTTTCATCCACATTGCATGGAATTTCCACTATCCTGTACAAATTTTACTTTAATAAATATAATGGTAACATTTTGAAAAAGTTAAGTTTGACAGAATATGTGTTACTAATATGCACTGTGTTTGCTTAGTTTTGGGGATTCATTAGTCCTAATCTTTCATGTGATCAAACCTGGGACCAAAGAGATACAAACCAAGCATGTTAATTACTGTACAATCAAGGTATACTGTAGTTCCAGCATGTGAAGACTTACCTTGTGCAGCGATATAGGTTTTGCTTTTGTTGTATCCCTGTAAAGAAACAGTGATATGGAAATGAAATTATTGCAACCCTTAGTTAATATTTCAATTTTCATTGTTGCAATTAAGAGAAATTTACATATTTCAATAATGGAAACAATATGAATTTATATTTCTTTCTTGTGTGTAAGGAATAAACAGAAAGACAATTTGCTCAATATCTTAATTTGAAATACAGAATTAAAATCTTAAAATAGGATGTTTACAAATAATATTTACATTTCAATAATTTTAAGTAATTGTATCAGTTGAATTATTTATTGTTGCCTTTTAGCAAAAATTTATACCAAGTCTGAAATTGAATAAAATTTTAGCTGATTGAGACAACATTCAATGCATATCATTTCCATCTTTCATTTCAGTGTAGGACTTTTACTGAAATCATTTCAGTGTAGGACTTGTGTGCTTTTCTTGAAGTCATTTGAGTTTAAGACCTGTATACTTTTCATGAAATCATTTCTGTGTAGGACTTGTGTGCTTTTTTTATCATTTGAGTATAGGACTTGTGTGCTTTTTTTATCATTTGAGTATAGGACTTGTGTGCTTTTTTTATCATTTGAGTATAGGACTTTTTATCATTTGAGTATAGGACTTGTGTGCTTTTTTATCATTTGAGTATAGGACTTGTGTGCTTTTTTTATCATTTGAGTATAGGACTTGTGTGCTTTTTTATCATTTGAGTATAGGACTTTTTATCATTTGAGTATAGGACTTGTGTGCTCTTTTTATCATTTGAGTATAGGACTTGTGTGCTTTTTTATCATTTGAGTATAGGGCTTGTGTGCTCTTTTTATCATTTGAGTATAGGACTTGTGTGCTTTTTTATCATTTGAGTATAGGACTTGTGTGCTTTTTTTATCATTTGAGTATAGGACTTGTGTGCTTTTTTATCATTTGAGTATAGGGCTTGTGTGCTCTTTTTATCATTTGAGTATAGGACTTGTGTGCTTTTTTATCATTTGAGTATAGGACTTGTGTGCTTTTTTTATCATTTGAGTATAGGACTTGTGTGCTTTTTTAATCATTTGAGTATAGGACCTGTATGCTTTTATTGAAATCATAGGAGTATAGGACCTGTATGATTGTATTAAGATCATTTGAGTATAGGACCTGTATGCTTCTATTGAAATCATTTGAGTATAGGACTTGTGTGCTTTTCTTGAAATCATTTGAGTATAAGGCCTGTATGCTTTTATTGAAATCATTTGAGTATAGGACCTGTATGCTTGTATTGAAATCATTTGAGTATAGGACCTGTATGCTTGTATTGAAATCATTTGAGTATAGGACCTGTATGCTTTTCTTGAAATCATTTGAGTATAGGACCTGTATGCTTTTATTGAAATCATTTGAGTATAGGACTTGTGTGCTTTTCTTGAAATCATTTAAGTATAGGACCTGTATGCTTTTATTGAAATCATCTGAGTATAGGACCGCTATGCTTTTATTAAAATCATTTGAGTATAGGACCTGTATGCTTGTATTGAAATCATTTGAGTAAGGTGGCACTCTACAGTTTTGTATTTTGCATAGGGTTAGAATTTTAAAGAAAACAAATTCCCCAGGGTTTCCTCACTAGTTTTACTGGCTATTTAAAAAAGACCTTGTATATCTTAGGTATTGTTCAAAGAACCTTTAATTGCCTTTATTTTGGTGTATGATTGATGGGTGCAATATGGGTTATAGAGTATACAGCTTGGCCTTACTCCAGATCTGCACCTTTCAAAAAAGTGCTAGCTTCACTTGGTCATTTTCACTTCCTGAACTTCAGAGGTAAATTGTAAAAAAAAGAGCCGATATCTTTTTTTACAGTTTATGTATTTGGTAATTCATTCATTGCACTTTCAGAAGCTGGTATTGTCTAGTCTGGCAAAATTCATTTTCCCTATTTTAATAGCAGCTAAGGGTCGGTGGTTGTTCCCAGAGTTTTCCAGGGTTCTTCCTCCACCAATTATACTGGCAGCCATGTATAGCCTATCTTGTGCTGAAAAATGGCGTTAAACCCTACAACAACAACAACAACAACAATAGCTGCTAAGGATAGTGTACTTTAGACAAATTCAGGCTGATTTTTGGAGCACAAGGGAGCAGTCATTTTAGTTAGCAGTGTGCTAAGATCATTTACAATTTCCAAAAGTACAATATCCAAAGAAATATCAGTCACATTACATCAAAGTAGCATAAAGGTATGCCAACATTCTCTCCACTGTGCATGTTTTAAATGCAAACAACTTCACCTTACATACGTCACTCTCTCAAAAGTACATAATAATTGGTGAGTGCCCCCTATAGGACCTGTATGCTTTTATTGAAATCATTTGAGTATAGGACCTGTATGCTTTTATTGAAATCATTTGAGTATAGGACCTGTATGCTTTTATTAAAATCGTTTGAGTATAGGACCTGTATGCTTTTCTTGAAATCATTTGAGTATAGGACTTGTATGCTTGTATTGAAATCATTTGAGTATAGGACCTGTATGCTTGTATTGAAATCATCTAAGTATAGGACCTGTATGCTTGTATTGAAATCATTTGAGTATAGGACCTCCATGCTTTTATTGAAATCATTTGAGTATAGGACCTGTATGCTTTTATTAAAATCATTTGAGTATAGGACCTGTATGCTTTTATTAAAATCGTTTGAGTATAGGACCTGTATGCTTTTCTTGAAATCATTTGAGTATAGGACTTGTATGCTTGTATTGAAATCATTTGAGTATAGGACCTGTATGCTTGTATTGAAATCATCTAAGTATAGGACCTGTATGCTTGTATTGAAATCATTTGAGTATAGGACCTGTATGCTTTTCTTGAAATCATTTGAGTATAGGACCTGTATGCTTTTATTGAAATCATTTGAGTATAGGACCTGTATGCTTTTATTGAAATCATTTGAGTATAGGACCTGTATGCTTGTATTGAAATCATTTGAGTATAGGACCTCCATGCTTTTATTGAAATCATTTGAGTATAGGACCTGTATGCTTTTATTGAAATCATTTGAGTATAGGACCTGTATTCTTTTCTTGAAATCATTTCAGTATAGGACCTGTATGCTTTTCTTGAAATCATTCAACTTAGATTAGACAAAATTAATATTTTATTGGGTCCAAAAACAGAATTTCTCTCAATTTGATATTCCTGATAGAATATTGATAGACCATATCATGTGCATTTTGTGATACTCAAATGAATAGCCTTGGTCACCTGGCCTGCTTCTGTCAAAACAAGTATCCTGGGCCACCTGGTCTGCTTTTGTCAAAATGAGTATCCTGGGCCACTCGGCCTGCTACTGTCGATATGAGTAGCCTTGGCCACCCATACTGCTTTTGTCAATAACAATAACCTAGGTTGCCAAATAAATGCCTGGGGAAAAAAGTGTTGACATAGGTAAATTTAAATAGTAATTATATACTGAGACAGACTGGTTATTGTGTATGGACTTTCTTATATATTGGGGCAGACTGGTTATTGTACATTTAGTGTTTTATATATTGGGACAGTCTGGTTATTGTGTATTGACTGTCTTATATATTGGGACAGAAGGTTATTGTACATGACGTGTCTTATACATTGGGACAGACTGGTTATTTGTGTATGGACTGTCTTATACAATGGGACAACTTGTAAGCCACATGCAAAATAAACCCTCCTCCACCTGTGATAACAGGCAGTACACCCCACAGTATTGGCTGATCAGTAAGCATGCCAGACACCCTATTTAAATGGTACAGATCGAATCCTACCCTCAGATCATCCTGAGTTGTCTACAATTTTGTGACCTTGGACAAGACATTTTATTCCAGTTGTGGTGGCACTAAGTAGCCTACTTGTGTTGCTGTGCTGTAAACTACCCAACCAAAAAAAATAAGTCAGACAGCGCACCTACAATTAGCTCTAATTATACTTATTTTACTTACATCGATATAATTGGCATTTATGTAGTCATCATTTTCATCAGCTCTGTCTACCGTCAATATAACTCTGGAATGGTCATCTGTAATGGATTTAAATAATTAATTATCAATAATTGGTGATTAATTTATGGGTGTATTATTCTGTATGTGAAATTTCATGGCTACATTTAAAGTTGTAATTGCCATATCATACATAATTGTTTACAAGTTGAGTCTAACTGTAAACTGCACAGACCCAGATATGTTATTGCATAATGTGCCAGCAAATCTAGGTCCATGCAGTTTGTTAGGAGTAATCAGTAGAAGAAACAAAACAGACCCTGATCCGCTGGCACATTATGCAATAATGCTATAAAAACCTCATATTTTAATTACAAGCTCTACGATATACATACAAAGATGCTTGAAATGTCATTTGCCTAAATTGAATGGTTTTCTGCAATCCTGCAAATGAGATTATTAGGATGAATGGACAGACAGGACCAAATGAAGATGCCACAGCTGCAGGTAGTGGGACACAATTTTACACTTCAAATTGTTGACAATGCACACTTTAAATGGTAAGATGATTACACCAATATTCCATACAATAAAAATGAGTGACTGCATCCTACCTAAATATTCCATACAATAAAAATGAGTGACTGCATCCTACCTAAATATTCCATACAATAAAAATGAGTGACTGCATCCTACCTAAATATTCCATACAATAAAAATGAGTGACTGCATCCTACCTAAATATTCCATACAATAAAATGAGTGACTGCATCCTACCTAAATATTCCATACAATAAAAATGAGTGGTTGCATCCTACCTAAATATTCCATAATTTAAAAATGAGTGACTGCATCCTACCTAAATATTCCATAAAATAAAAATGAGTGACTGCATCCTACCTAAATATTCCATACAATAAAAATGAGTGACTGCATCCTACCTAAATATTCCATACAATAAAAATGAGTGACTGCATCCTACCTAAATATGTTAAATTTTGTAAATAGCTTAATTAAAGTTAATCATAATTTGTCAAAGTTGAAATGCGAGATAAGTAAAACAATATAGCATATTACTCACATGCTACAATGTTCCCATATCTGTTTTTCTGTTTGTTGACCAATTTCTTGGCAAAGTCACAATGTGCAGTGATCCCTGCAGGTATTAACTGAAGTAAAAATAAACAAAAGGCTCCACTAATTATAATTTTATTGTAACTAATTATAAAATTTTCCTGTAACTAATTATAATTTTCCTGTAACTAATACATGTAATAAACTTCCTGTAGACATTGTAATATATGCACATTACAAATTTGGTACAGTATGTTTTAAATTTTAAAAAAAATTAAATTACAACTAACTTATGTTCAAGATATTGGCTGAAAGCAAAAATAAATGTAATTTTAAAAGAAATGTATTGACCAAAAATGTTTGGTACATTATAAGTGGTGAAGTTCACTCCCCTTGATATTCTAATTGTTTCCATTTATTTGAATTTAGAAGTTTTAATTGGTGTTTTCCACATTCTAATATATCAGTATTCCTTGATGGATTTATTTACAATTTTGGATAATAAAATGTTCATACGTCATCAAAATAAAGAGAAATTTTAATCCACTGATGCCAGCTTTTGGGAACTGGATGAAAAGCAATGGACATGTGGGTTCTATAAAAAAAAAAAATAGTTGTGTTGCATTACAAGTAAACATCAAGTCTTGAAAGTCAAGATGCTATTAATAAATCCTCTTGGCTTTTATTTTGTAAAGTTACAGAACTGACATAAACAGTACATACTGCATCCCCTCACTATAAAGCCCTTCATTATAACACAGTTCCTGTCATACAGCGAGTATGGTTCTGATTACCATTCCATTAAGTGGTAGTAAAATTATGTGAATCATGTACTTCACTATAAGACAGTATCCTCAATGGTTTCCATGATAAGAATTATAATGAGGGAGTACTGTATAGCCATTACAATGAAAACAGCTTGTAGTTATCCAACAGAGAGTACTGTATAGCCATTACAAGGAAAACAGCTTGTAGTTATCTAACAGAGAGTACTGTATAGCCATTACAAGGAAAACAGCTTATAGTTATCTAACAGAGAGTACTGTATAGCCATTACAATGAAAACAGCTTGTAGTTATCTAACAGAGAGTACTGTATAGCCATTACAAGGAAAACAGCTTGTAGTTATCTAACAGAGAGTACTGTACAGCCATTACAAGGAAAACAGCTTATAGTTATCTAACAGAGAGTACTGTA
>JAECUM010006260.1:0-40224 GCA_016617855.1 Megalonaias nervosa
ATATATATTTGTTTACTTCAGAATGATTCATTCCATATCTTAACATCAGTTTGGTGGAGTCAGTTGTGTTCAATTATATTTTGTGAGGATTTCATTTTATTTCAAGTATTGACTGTAATTACAAGGTGCTCTTTGACTTTAGGGCTAAATTACTATCTTGGAATTGTTGTGAATTTATTCAAGGACATTTTGGATTATATGTGTTGTTGTGTTACATCAAGACTGTCAGCACATTCACACTATTCACTTCTGGCACATCAGCGCATTCAGTATTGAATTTCTCTTGGAATACTACTGGAATTCATTTGGAATACTTGATACCCTTTGGAATTAAGTTAGAACTTTTTGGGACTGTTTGGGACGTAATTCACAGTAGTGTATGTTCATGTTAAACGTTAACTTTGTATTCTAGGGAAATAAATTATTTGTTGAATTTTATGAAAAACTTGTTGGTTTTCACTATTTTCTGATACTTAGTTTTAGGCCATAGAGTCATAACACCATCATTGCTGTGTTTGGGGGTAGGTTGTAAAAGAGATGTACAATACTGGTATAATCTCGTGCCATTTTTTTTTTTTGCATAGAACCTACCTAGTACTTGTATACTTTTTATAATTATGAATTTATAAAAGAAAATAGAACTAGATTGCACTGGTTGGAAATTGCCATATTGGTTCTTTAATAAAATTGGAAATAAGCTAAAGGATGCTGAGTGTCTCTTAAACAGGTTTCACATATTGTTGCCAGGGAGAGGAGGGTCAGACCCCCTCCAAAGTTGTGATCATAACAGTTTATGGCCCTGAAATTAACTCTAACTCAGTTGTTTTTGCATGATTTTGTAACTGGCAATATTCTGTATTCTGTGATCAAAGTTTAAGCATCTTGTTGCAGATTAACAGTACATGCATACAAGTTTTCTTTTTATCTATCTGTTTATAATAGCTTGACCTCACTAGACAACATCGTGGCATGCAGATATAGAATTATCTATTACAGTGTGAACTGCGTTTGTAGCCATTAATCAGAGAACTTCAGGTACCGCGATGGAAGGCTGCATTGCAGGTTTCTCAGTTTTTACTTTTCGCACAAGATTTATTTAGGATTTATGTGGAGCTTAAAGATAAAAAGAAAACTGATAGCACAATGACTAGGCTCCCTCTAATTCAAGATTGTGCCCCTCATGTAAGCTGCATGTCTGATCTGTTCATGAAAGATGCTATATTATTTCCTGAAAGAAACCTTGGTACATTTGTCGAAATTATGCATTTGCACAAAAAAAATCAAAGTACAGGTATAACAATCAAAATTTTCCCCCTCTGATCGTTTCCGCAGGGGAAAACTTGGCTAGTAGATTTTTTCCCCAGGAAAAGAATCAGCTAGCTAATTCTTTTGCCCGGGGAAACAACCGTCTAGCAAATTCTTTCCCCTACAGCTGAAAGTGCCCGCCCCCTTGAACTAATTGGCCAGGTGATTCTCCACCTCATTACACTATTAGAAGAATTAAATGGCAAAACTAAATTTATGAAAACATACTAACTTATTTTAAGAATTTTATAAGACCAAATCCCTGCCCCCCCCCCCTCCGAATATATTTGTTTTTAAAACCAACCAGTTTAAAATATTTATGTCACAACCTTCCATATTAACAAAAACATTAATAGCCATTCTTCATTGAGGAGTTTTATTTGTTTTTCTTATTTTGTTTGGATTTTATAAATAATTAGAATATAAAAGGAGGAAATAAAACTATTTTAAGGTCTCACTTGGAAGAAATATGATTGTCCCAATTTGTCAGTTTTTATTAGCATGTATACACTAATTTTGTATTTTATTGAAATTGCTGATTGAAAAGAAACCAATAGGTAGTATATTAAAGAAAAGTGTCACAGATGTGATGATTTACAGGTGAAAGTTATTGTTCTAACTGATATTTTGGTGGTTCAAGGGAAGGGTGGTGTCATTTGCAAGCAAATAAAGCCATGAAACGTGTCTATTGCAAACCCACCAGAAATGTCATATGTTGTGTATATAGCAATTATCGCAGGTAATTCCAGGCGTTCCCTACACAAATTGGTCTATAATCCCATTTATAAGAGCACCTGGTGGCATCAAATCTTGGTATAAATAAAGTTGAATATCCTTAATATTACTTCGTGACTCACAATCAAGGGTGACAAGTTATACATCGATATAGTATTAGACGTTAACGATGGCACCTACCTAGCAAACCTGGCAGCTATCAAAGCTCTCAATAAGGGAAAGAGTGAATTGAGGTTAAAGACTTTACTTGAAGCAGTGGTGTACTTTACAAAGATAACTCTTGTCTTCTTAGAAGAAATGAAGTATCAGCAGTCCTAGCAAGCTTTCATTTTGGTAAATAGTAATCATAATATAATATTAATGAAAATTATACGATACTCCCATAATATGTACAGAGCCTGGGTCTATTGGCCAAAAAAAACAAAACAACAATTTAACATTTCTTACAAAGCTAGTTAATATATTGATACATCCATACTCTATCAAAATCAATTATCCATCATTATTCTAGGAGTGGAATCTGTTTCTGATATCTGTCTTCCTCTTTTTCTTTCTCTATTTTAATAAATGTCTTTGTTTCTCTCTCTCTCTTTCTCTCATTCTGTCTCTGTCTCTCTCTTTCTCTGTCTCTCTCTCTTTCTCTCATTCTGTCTCTGTCTCTCTCTTTCTCTCTCTCTGTGTCCCTCTGTCTTCTCACTCTTCCTCCCTGTCATCCTTGCTTCCTCTCTCCATATACTTTGTTTTCTTCACATTCATTTTTTTCTTCCTCTCTATCTTCCGTTCTCTTCTCCTGTCTTCGGACTTCCTCTATCTCTCTCTTTTCCACTCTTTCTTCTTTTTTCCTCTCTTTTCATTAATTCTTCCTTTCTCTCCTTCTGTCTTCTGTCTTCCTCTCTTTATATCTCTCTTTTCCACTCTACTTTTTTCCTCTCGTTTCCTATCGTCTTCTTCTTTGTCTTCTCTCTTGTCCTCTTGATCCTTTTCGCTTTCTTTCTCCATCTTGTTCTGTCTTCGCCTCCCTACCTTTTCCTCTGTGTATGTCTTCCTTTTTCTTTCTCTTCTTCTACTCTATCTTCCTCTTTGTCTTCTATCTCCCCCCACCTCTCTCTCACTTTTCTTCTAAGTCTATTCCATTTTCTCTTTCTTCCCCTGTGTCTTTCTTTCTTCCTCTCACTTTCTCTCTTTCTCTCTCTCTCTCTCTCTCTCTCTCTCTCTCTCGCTCTCTTACTTTCTAACTCTCTCTCTCTTTCTCTATCTCTTTATCTATTTTCTGTCTTTCTCTCTCTCTCTGTGTCTCTCTGTCTGTCTGTCTGTCTGTCTCTCTCTCTCTCTCTCTCTCTCTCTCTCTCTCTCTCTCTCTCTCTCTCTCTCTCTCTCTCATCCGCCTCAGTAGTGTTCTCACATATACTCCCCTCTTTCTCACTGTGGTTATCAAAGTGCATAATTATAAATTGTAAACATTCTGTTCTTGTACTTTTGAAGTAAAATTGAAATGTTATATTTTTATTGTAACAGGTACATACACTGGTGGACATCTAGGCCATGACAAAATATATGAGAAATGCCAGGAAGGATATTACTGGATGAGGATGAAACAGCATATAATAAAATATGTCAGTGACGGCGACAAATACAATAGAGTGAATCTAGGGCCCATACAAGCAAACAAAATGGGATGTCTGGTTGCCCAGTACACTGTTTGCATACAGGGCAAATGTACAAACATCTACCAAGGTCACACCTTTGAGATTATGTATGGTGGGAAGAATTGTATCATTTATGCACGTAGCCAAAGAAGAGATTGCATTGAGTTCTCTCATGATGTGTTGGCAAACATAAAGAAACACAGGAAGTTTATAGGTCAGATAGTAGCAAAAATATTAAAAATGCACAGATTTGCCAGAAGCAAAATTTCAATTAAAAAATAAATCCTTTCAAATCTTTCAAATGGGATCTCTGGTTCTTATGAAGAATGCCTATAAAATCAGGAGATTTTGCTGCAGAATTGCACCAAGATACGTTGGCCATTACATAGTAAAATATGTTCTTACAAAGGGTAGGGTAAGATTGCAAAATGAATATAGTGACAAGCTGCTGTCTAACATTTATCATTGTAGCCATTTGAAACATAATACAAGGAGACCAGAAATGACAAAAGCCACCACCACCACAGATGAGACAAACTCTAAGACAACACTGAAAGAACAACTGAAAAGACTCAACAAAAGACAACATCAGACTTCAACTCCTCCAACAATAAGTAATGGTAATCCAAATAAAAGTCTTAAACGACAAACAAGTCAACAATTGAAAAGCGTGCCAACAAGACTTCCAAGGACTCCCCAGGAACACAAGGAAAATAAAAACTTTCATAATATCTTTAATCTTCCTACAGAGGAAAAAAAAAGAAAGGTGCAGAAAAATGAAATTCACCTTTATGAAGTGATCAAAGTATAATTTACATAAGACATCCTCACCCCCAACACAATTGCAAATTGTACGAGATGATGGTAATTGCATGTTTAGAAATATAAGCTTTGCAGTTCATAAAGTGAAGAGAGCTACAACGTTTGCTGTATTAGTATTATCAGGCATGTGTGCTGCACAATGGTTGCTAAAAGGCTTAGCAATTACCTCAACAACAATGTAAATAAGTATTTACAGGGCAGTAATATGGAGTCAAATACTGTGTGGGCAAATGATACCGAGATTATGGGAGCAGCATCACTTGTTATCTACAGACATTTATGTGCATAATGCTAGTGGATCAAATTCCAAAGGAGTTTTGAACTTCGATTGGTTGAGGTACCCAGCATCCTTTTCCTTGGACACTTTCATTCAGTCTGGAATCTATTTACAAAACCTTGCAAATGACCATTTTAATATAGTGTTAGGTTACTAAGAAGAAGCATGAACAATAATTAAAACTTATATTTTATTCCATGTAAGTGATTTTTGAAAGGTTATTAGCCTGAAATTGTATTCTGTATTAATGTAATGGCTCATTTGAAATAAACGCTATGTGAGAATTTGTTACGTAAACTTATTACATGTATTATATTTCACATGTGGACCTTAAGCAGATCAGAAAAGGGCCCATTAATGAATAGAAACCAAATAGTTGTTGTGGGGAAAAATCGGTTAGTGATCCGATTTAATTGACCCATTATATGTTTGGTATTTCACTTTGAGGCCTCAAGTATATTACCAAAGAACCCATTAATAATAAGAAACTATTTGGTTGGGGGTGGGCGGAAAGAATCAGCTAGCTGATTATGCCCCCCCCCTCTTATTTATTAAGTGACCTATTACATGTATGATGTTTCACATGTGGACATTCTTATTACCAAAGAGTCCAGCAGGGGGGGGGGGGGGAAGAATTGGCTGTTATACCAGTTGGTTAAATTATACTCAGTTATGCGTGAAACAGGGGGTGGCCTTTACCCCTACCACTTGTCACACCGCCACAAATGACAATAACGGGAAGGTGAATCATCTTTCTTAAATGTTAACGGTAATACGTTTCATGATGTTTGTATTGCTAGTTTTAGTGATTTGGTATTACTCAAAAGCTTCGTCAGAGAATTAATGATGATGGTGTCACCCAAGTTTGTGCTAACCTAGAATTCCTTTGTGTGTTTACGTTTATGATTATTTTTTTTTTCGGGTGTGTGTGTGTGTGTGTGTGTGTGTGTGTGTGTGTGCTTTACTACATTTAACAGTGAGACACAGTATGTGCATGCTTTTCAGAATCTAATTGCAAAGTCTGAATATAATTAGAAAGAGAAATTAATGTCTTTTTTTGTGTTTTGTTTTGTTTTTTTCCAGCAACAAGCTATACCAAGGGATGTGGGAAAGTTTTGGGTTGAATCATTATGATTCAGATGGATTCAGCCGAAAATATGCAGCAAATAATGAGGGATCGTAGCCAGTTATCTTTCCTTTCAACCGATAGACGGCAGCATGGAACAAAGTGGCCCAAAATTATACCATTTTCATTTTGCTTTCCAAAATGTTTCAATCGTACGGATCATGGACGTTATCGGCGGTGAGGTAGGAGTTTAAAAGACGAGGAGCTAAGTTATATATGTGAAAAAATGTGTAAATCAATAGGTTAAGCAAACTAGGTATCGGTGATATTGTTGTCGCAAATGGAAAATCACATTTTCTCATTTCTGCATAAAAATAAAATACTCATCAGTTTCACACAATTAACTTTGTGAATCTTTTCAGAAATTGCTTTACAACAGAGTCATATCTCTGAAATGACAAAATTCATGGAACATTCAGAGATTTTTTCCGAATAATTCAAGATGGTTACTTTGTGGGATAATTTACTAAAAATTTCAGACTTCCTAAGAATAAATATTATCTGTTAGTTTGGAATTATACAAGATTCTTGTTGGATTGAATATTTTTTACGTTAAACATATACTTTATAAATTATTAAAGTAATATCATATCTGCATTATATTAAACTATAAGTGTTCTTTCTATTCTCAGGTTTTAGGCCTATGACGAGAAGTTTTTCAAGCATTTCATAAGTCATTTGAATGAAATAAAATGTAACTGTGTTAATGCTGCTCTCCTCCAGAAAATAACGTTCCTTTAAAACAGACATAAATTAATATTATGATTATGACATCTTTGCTTCTTATTTAAAATGGATTTAATTGAATATTCAGCCCATACATGGCTGAGAGAGAGAGAGAGAGAGAGAGAGAGAGAGAGAGAGAGAGAGAGAGAGAGAGAGAGAGAGATGGGTTTTGTTTTGGGGGGGACGTGTACAATATCTGTCAGATTTCACAGAAGTGAAATATATTATTTTTAATTTTATTCAGATAACCTATACCCAAAATATTATTTAAGAGGGACAAAATGAGAGATATTATCATGGTTTAAAAAATGTTATTGGTGTGCATTTAGTTTTTCAAGGACACTTTGCAATGCGATTTAGAACATTACATTGGATTGTGTTGCAGTTGAACATAGGATGTAATATTTAAAGGAAATTGTTTCTGATTACCACACACATACGCACACAAATCTATTCACCGATGTACTCATGATTTATTTATATGAGGCCTGGCTCTGTTGACAGGAGTATTTATTATAAATTTATACCATGTATTATTTACTTCTCTGTGACCATGTATTTCACAGTTGTTCACCAAAATAAATGCAATCTTCTAAAAAACCTTTTATTAAGGTTTAAATACCAAACTGTTCTGAAAGTTGTTTTGCATTTTCAATTGTCTTATAATGAGTGAATTAAAATAATATATCTAGACTGATCAATAATAGATTTTTCTGGGGAATATTAAAGTCTGAGGATAACCAAATATCAGGACCGGGTTTTTCTGTGGCTCCACCTCTTGGAAAGATAACTGGCTGTGATCCCTCATTGAAGCATATTCATCCATGTCATAATTCTTGTGTGCAGGGTAAAACATTGCTGTTTTATAATGTGATCAGGAACATTATATTTTCATTTCTTCATACACAATATTTAAAAATAGTTGATTAGATACATTGCACTTGGTAACCATTTTATTAGTCTTACGTGAAACGAGGCTTTATGCATGATTCTTTACTTTTCTTTACTATCTTATCATATTAAAATATAGTGTTGAGTGCATTTAAAAAGTGCTATAGAAATTATTACTAAGCCACTGTACACTGAATGTTTGTATCATTGGCTGAAATGAAGATAATGCTTAAGGTGGAGATGGAAGATAGTATGAATATGTTTGCTTTGCTCCTATTCTTAATCTTTGAAAAGTTATACTCTTTAAACTGTACTGTTTGAGGAAACACTATAGGTACTTACAGGCAGCTATTGCTCAGTATGACTGGCCACATTTATTTTCAAAACTAGGCAAATTGCCCGTTCTGGGTGGGAATTTGTTTTTTTTAAAAGTGCATCAATAAGTTAAAACAATTAGGATGCTTAAAAGAAAGTTTGAAGGTAAACATGCATGAAAGTAATAAAAAGATGTGGGATAAAACTCACAACCTCTTCTTTGGCAGTGGGGACACACAGAAACAATTATTGTTGTATAGTAATCAGCTGACAAAGTTAGTCACAAAGAACTGGTCTCACGCTCCCATGACTACATAAATCTCTATGACTTTAGTTAATATTTCCTCACAATTTTGATTATACAGTCATGAAAGTTGAAGAGATTATTCATTTTAAGAGTTTGTTTTACACATGTAACAAAGGTAGGACCATGAGCTGCATTTCAGGTTCGGTTAATGATGTTCTTTGTTTACATTAAGCTCATTGTCTGAGATCTTGGATACTGTGGCATGTTAAAATATGAAACATTCTTTTTTATATTAACTGTACCAATTATTAGCAAGAGTTGTTCAAAGCAAGATATTTTTTAACATTCATGCATGTTTATCTGTAAAAAAAGTCACGACACTCATCATTATATACATTTGCATTCATCACTGATAAAAATAGGTCACATTGACCTATTATGTTCCATTTATTAGAAATATCATTGATCTCAGTTTTTTGTTCACTTAAACTGTTGTATGCAGCTATAAAACTTGATAGAAGCATTCATTTTCAAGGAGCATGGCACATTGACAAAGTTGGTTACAATGAAATGCTCTGAACATCTACTGATTATATAAGGTACAATGTTTAACTCCATTTCTTTTAACCTTTACCATTACAGGCATGAAATGCACTTACACTTTTCATTTCTATACACACATATGTATTACATATTTGAAAAGGTGTATACAATAACCAGTCTTTGCTTACCATTTTTGGAAGAAACGTAACTACAGTTGAGTAGACAAAGCGTTCTCCAATATTTTCTGTTCAAGTAGTCTTTAAGTGGAAAAGTTATTGCATTAGGAATGACAAAAATAAAAATGTTTAATGAAATATGTATCAGTCAAAATTGTATATTGCAAAGCAAAATATCTGGTTTTGGCCTTATTAGGCTATGTATAAAGTTGGTTGCAAACCTGGAGCAGTGTTTAATTTGTGTTCATTATGTTTAAATTTACCTTCCTTACCATAGTGATTGTAATTACAGGATTTATACATTTTGTAGTTCCTTGCAGTGTTTGTAAGTGTAAAAATCCTGTTAGCACCTAAGCACTTCTTTTTAGGCATTGTGTTTTTATGTGGATCTGAATGTGAGTTACTTTTCTAGGTTTTATAACCAATATGTTGGGGCAGGGCATTTCTAAGATATGTTAGCCCATAGCCTAACACGAATGATGAAGGGTAAATGTTATGTTTTTTTTTCTTCTAAAATGCTCAGTACATTGAACAATTCATTCAAGATTTCTCAACTATTTTCACTTGCCCAGACTAGTTGGATTTGTCATCCATATAATTTATTTTATTTCTGATCCATTCATTGTTATTGAAACTCTTCCTGAACAGAATGTCCTATTAACTTGGGTTTTTCACCATAAGATTTTTATGACGTCTATATATATATAGTCATTCATAAATGAAAGGTGTGCCGATCTGACAGTCAATATGGCTGCCATCCTGAAAATCTTATTGTTCCTACTTCTGGGTGGATGGTCATATTAGCATATTGTTTTTTACCAAACAACTATTTATTTTGTTTGTGTGCTGATCTGACATCTGATGAGACTGTTATGGCAGCCATCATAGTAATACTGTTACTGTCATCTCATGGAAAACCTTGTTGCATGTGGTTTGCACCAGATAACTTATTATCAAGCCTATATGAAACTAAATGACAATGTTTCCAATCTTCCAATCAGTATGGCTACCATTGTAGCCATCTTGAATTTTTTTTTTTGTTTTGCATTCTTCTGAATGGATAGTTATATATATTCACCAAAAGGCTTTTAATGGTCATAAATGATAGCATTGTAGAGGCGACATCCACAATGGCCACTATGGCAGCCATCATAAAATCTTGTTATTGCTTCTTCATCTAAACAGAAAGTCATAGCGGTATTTTCACCAAAAGACTTCCTTCTGTTGTCTAGTTGTTCCGGAATGAAAATGATGCAGATCTGACGTACAATATGGCCACCAAGGTGGCCATCTTAAAACTCTTGTAATTCCTGCTACTTCTGAATGGATGATCATATCAGCATGGGTTTTCTCTATAAAACTTCTTAAGATATCTTATTGGTGCTACAGCTCTCTGTATCATCTTTTACATTATAATATCGTTTTTATATAATCCATTTGGGCCTATGACAGTTATATTTTAAATTCTTTAATTCGGTGACTGGTTGGCACTATAGTAAATTACAGTACGTAATAGGAGTTTGATTCATAACAAGGCCAATTGCTAAGGTCAAATCAACAACTAAGTCAGTGAAGAATGCCATGAAAAAAAAAATGAATGGAGTTTACATAAACATAACAAGGAAATAGTAGTGCATTCGTCCTGTAGATAGCTATCATGCATGCCATACAATTTGATTGGTTCAGTAATTTAAGAATGACAGAACAATCCTGATACATTATGACTGTTTGCATTATATGTATTGTGAAATTATATGATTTAGTTATTTGAGAACTTACGGTGAATCAGATATTGTTGATTTGGTGCATATATAGTTACTGTATAATGACAACATACACAACTTGTTATATTCTTCAGTTATTCCAGCTTTGTAACAGTCAGAAAGGAACTTCTGATTTATTTACAATATTTTCGTTGGATATCGCAGAGTAGATAGTGTTTAATTTAAACAGTTAGTGCTTTGAAGATTATGTGAATTTATTCAAGGATTTGAATATATTACAAATCGAGCAGATTAAGCGAAACCTTCAAGGACTTAAGTGATATTCTATGTTCACGGGAGTACATTGAAGCAAAAACATTTAGATTGATAACTGTGCTAAATTCAGTGATGTTATCATGAAAGAAGTAAATTTAGTTTTTGAAAGACTTGAATGCTTGTTTAGTTTTACCGGGTCTGGTTACTTAAGTTCAAGCCCTATTATGTAACATTGGTCTTAAATGATGCCAATCTGCAGAGACAGTACGATTGCTACAATGACCATCTTGAGAAATATTGTATCTCTACTCTTCCTAAATAAATGATTATATCAACATAGGGTTTTCACCGGAAGACTTAATATAAAAAATGGCCCCAATATTGCATCAATTATGGTTGTCATGCTGGTCATTTTGAAAATTGTCGGTTTCCTCCAGAATATCAGAGATAATGTCCACAACCATCAGTTAACAAAAGAAACAGTCTTCGGTTCCTGGAAATTCATTTCGGCGAGCGGAGTATCATTGCTTGAAGGAGCTTTACTTAGCTTGGCTGTAACGCCAAGTGAGCTTTTGCTGTTTACGTCTTTTGTTTGTGCTTTTGGTATTGCCCATCATCTATCATGCATCATCTTGTGTCTGTCAGCAACTGCTATATTAATCTGACACACTAATTTCAACCAAACTTGTCAACCTTCTAAATACATTCAGACTTCATTGCATGGTTTTATTTTTTTTTTTTTTTTTTTTTTATTGGTTTTGAGTTAGAGAAACATTTTCTTAATATTAAATATGGTCATTTTTGAAAAAAGAAAATGCTTTTTTTATTTTTTGTAAACAAATTGACATGCTCTTTCACATTTCTTTCTTTCAATCTTGGTCTTGTTTTCTTTCTCATCAACAATTCCAATCGGAAGGTTGTATTCCTTCACATCTGTGCTTTTCCCATGTAAAGCGGTGCTTTCATTAGTTTTACAACCAGTCGCTGACCCATGAACCAAACAAAATAAGTAGATCAGTTGAGCCCAGATGCACATGCAAAGAGTCTGACAAAGTCTTATTCAGAAGAGATGGACAATAAGATTCCCATGACTTTACTTGAATAAGCAATTTTTCATTATGTCCATGATCTGCATCAATGCATGTGTGGTAATCAATGCATGTGTGACCCCTACTGCATTACACACATAGCAGAAGTTTTCAATCAGGCCTATATTATTGATTGTGGCTATACAAAAATTCTTGTGTAATGCAGACATATTAAGATTGATCACCACTACAATGATTTTCTTTGCTGTGGCAGAGTTAGTCTGAAATTATTTTATACCAACTTCAGCAGAGGATATTTTTATATTAAACAATTACCGCACTATAAATAAATGGCAGAAAGTCACAGATTGATATGAATAGTATTTTGAAAGAATGCATTGACATATCAAATTCTGGCTTCATTTTACCAGATCATTGAATTGTACACAATGTTACAGAAACAGATTAAATTACTATTTCGCTTAAATGTATCATAAAGATTAGTCAGAGACTTGTTAGAGATATAATCTAGATATATTTTATAATTTATTCAACTTAGAAATTGTCTTGAAGTAGCAATGATGTACCGGTAAACATGACTTGGGAGAAAAAAATCCTGGAAAGTCCTTCTTTGATATTGTACAGGACAAAACTGACGTAGCTGACATAAATTATATTTATAATAAATAGCATGCAGTCATTTGAAAAGCTAGCGAATTAAAGAAAATTATGTTCAGACACAAAATTATATTTGAAATTGATCCTCGGTTGATGTAGACTGGTGTTGTTGTTGTTGTAGGGCTTAATACATGGCAGCCAGTATAAATAGTGGAGGAAAAACCCGGGAAAACCCCGGAAAGAACCACCAACCCGCGAGAAGCTACTGGCAAGCTTTCTCATATACCCACATTGGCCGAGCCCGAGACTCGAACCCATGCAGACAGAGGTGAGATGGCAGTGATCCGTAACGGTGAGCGCTTTAGATCACTCGACCACTCGGGGCCACCGCAGACTGGTGTAAACATGTTTTTAAAATGCACTACCCCAGGTTTGCAAATTACTTTCACAGGGGTGCATTTTACAGCAAATGGCCATACAATCAAATGCTGTCCACTGCGAGTATTTTTAAGACCATATGTATATACTGAGGGGCAAATACGTCTTATGAGACGTACACCATCATTTTAAATATAATGAGGGGCCCAGGGTGACCGACTGGTCCAAAGGGCTCACCTTTACTGATCACAGGCTTGGCCAATATGGGTATGTGAGAAAGCTTGCCCGTAGATTCCCATGGGTTGTCTGTTCTTACTGGGGTTTTTCCAGGTTCTTCATCTGGTCATTATCTATATCCTATAATGAGCTATAATCAGCGTTAGACCCAAAACAATAATTAGAAACATAAATGATGATATTTTTTTTATTAAAACAGATGATTATGTCTGTTAGAATACAATTTGTAAATATATTAAGTTCAATGGCATTGGTATGTAATGATTGTAGAGGTTTTTGCCTTCAAAAATATTAACTATTAAGCAGAACTTGCCATTACATATACTGTAAGTTACATTTGCTCGCATGACATGTTGGTACAAGTGTCTTAAATGCGGCATCCAAGTTAAACCACATAACCAGCTTTGCCGACCTTGCGGATCTGTTTGTGAGTATTTCTATGCACTCCGACAAAGATTCGCTAAGATATATGTCAATAAATATACCCGGTAACGTTAGCCCGGTTGAGGAAACGCATATGTTGATGACGTAATAGCCAGGTTTGAAGCGATTGCAGTTTATGATCGTGATAAAGTAAACAAATTGAAACAAAATTATTGATGGAATTTGCAATTAGAAAAAAGATTTTCCTATATATACCAGTATGCCGACTGATTCAGCTGAGGCAACTCGCACATGAGTGTGGGATTCGAGTACCAGATCATATGCGAGAAACTGAATGACTTCCGTTATTAGGACCACAACTGGTTGTGCAACAGTTTCCCCAGGATCGGCCACAGCTGGTTGCCCAGGAACAACCAAATGTTCTGACATCTTTGTGAGTAAAACAATTCGCGTTTAAGCATAATACACAAATACCAAGTGGCACAAGAAAAACACATTTTCAATATCCGGTATAATAGCCAAACCGCGTCAGACTGAGAAACTGCAGTACAATAAAATATCCAAATGCCTTCAAGAGCTCAAACTGCATGAGTGGTTGTGGATGAACAAAGCCATTGTCGTATTGCAGCCGAAGCTGCATCATATGTTTATGAACAAGACCGCCATCACTTTATTGCACATACCATTGCTACTTAGGCTGCCTCAAAATCACAGCAACTACAGGTACCCGAGTATATGTATAAGTTTCACAAGCGTCATGTTGACTTAAAAACTAATAGGCAATTATTCAGGTTGAATTCATGCCAGGTAAAGACCTGGTGGACATTTTTCAAAGATGTGTCTAAAAATCGTATTACATCAGACAGGCACCTCTGGAGTTAAAGCATATTATTTCTTCCATGCGCAATTGAATCAGACACTTAACCATGATAAGAATGGATTAAAAATAACAACCTTATAGCGTTATAGTGATCCACTTATAAACTTAAACTGTAAAGACACCAGGGCTAGTAATGACAAAATCTACAAAAGCTTTTAAAATGATTCTTGCGACATTGGAAAAATGGATTCATACATTGTCTGAATGGACTTTTGAAAGATGCGTGCTGAATACAGTGCACATTTCCCCTTGTTGCCATTTGAAACATTTTGCCAGTCTGTTTTGAATGGGTGATCATCTCCAAGTTGCATCCTGTGAGTGGCAACGCGGGCCAATGAGGAATACCAACAGTACTTGGGTCAACTCAATTTTGGTAATATAGAATATTAGGTATTATTCTACCTGGTTAGTAGTTCCAAGGCACCAGAAAGTAGAATTACAATTGCATGACGCATTTGGGTTTATTCTTCCATATGAGCCTTTCTTGGAGATTGATGGATAACTAACACAAGACAGTGCCCTCAGTAATTATTATCCCGTCAATACCACCGTTGGATTTATTAACAATGGCATCCTGGCATTGTTCAGCAGCGCAAAATATTCCATCGACAGAAAGGATATCAAAGCTATTCTTGACAACCTTGCCATTACCACAATGATTATTGGACTTGCCCGGATAAAATGATGTTTCCACGGGATCCGCTGGCCCAGCTATCATGTTTTCAAGATACTTCTGATAATGCAGATTCTCCACTATATACATACCAGCAGCCAAAACTATGAAGTGCTCCTCTTAACAACGTCGACTCAGAACCTTTGGTCATGAGTACGAGCAACACTTTCAATGATGGATTTAAACAGTATGAAGTACAACTTCATGGAGGCTCATAAATCTAATTAAAATTAGATCTCCACTGTCCTACATGAAGATCTGATGAGGAGTACTTAGGGGTCACGTTCTGGTGACCTTTGAATTATCCGTTGGAAATGCCGCTCTCAGAAATCTGAAAGTGAATCAAATCGCTCTGCACATATTGATGCTCTTCATCCACGCATTAGACTTTATCTGATTGACTGATAAAGTTAGTGGTTATGATAATAACATAGGTTACGAGAACATGACCCCTACGTGGTCGCTATCAGATCTTCATGTATAACAGTAAAGATCTGATTTTAATCAGATTGGGAGGCTCATTAAGGATTTCTTGTGAAGTCTGGAGCCATGTCAACACTGTCGTTTCTCACACTCACCACGTACACGCATCAAGTAACTGATATTATGGAACAGTTTACAAGGCAAATAAGTACCCAACCTTGTCTTCATACCAAAACACATATTCCCCGCCTTTCAGACTATAAATCGAGACAATGACCAAACCTGTAGCAAGATGATATTTGACGAATTAGAAGTAGCTGAAGCTTCTTGCAGGTTAAACTGTTATCATGAACCTTCTGAATAAATCTTGCTTGACTTCACAAACACATATCATGTTCATGTCATCTGTGTTCGTACCAAAACAATGATAGGTATGTAAATTTCTCTGGAATTGTCGGCTATATCAATAATGAACGAGTGTCGCAGATAGTGTTGGTAAAATTATTGCATTATGGCTGCATTCTGGAATACGTGTCTATTCCGAACTTTTCATGGCAGCACAAGCAGTCACAGTACGATTAATAACTCAACTCAATGGCTATTTAAGATCAAATAATTAGCATGGCCACGTTCGAGATGGTGTTGGTGGAAATGGAAAACCCCCGGCAACTCGGTGCACAGGTACGAAACCAGGGGGATTGTGGATTTACAGACAGTACAAGTCAAGTAATTTCCCTTTAAAATGAAAATAAGTCTATAGATACCAAAAACAACTGTTGTGCATTGTATTTATCATGTCACAGTTGTAAAGACGTGGTTTTCAAGTAGAGTGGTAAGAGCGGTATTTTGTTGGTTACCAATTCAATTAACAGTCTTTTACTCTAAATGACTATCCACTTGCATGGATGCCTGTTGGTAACTTTCATGGATTATAATCCACAGCTCACATGCATACATGTGTGATTTCACGTCATATGAGGACTAAGTCATATTGGGTAGAGGGCTGTCACCTGTATCAGCAACTGTCACAACTCTATGGTCACAAACTAAGTCACAAGAAGAAGAAAAACTAACAAGTTTTGTAAAACTTAACAATTTAATTATTAATGTTATAAAATGAAAATCTAAGAGTAACATATAATTATGAACTGAATCCAAAATAATCCTAAAAAGGGGCTTATTAAGGTCCAAAAGAATGAAATGTTCTGAATAAATTTCAGATCCAAGAACATACTTGTTTGCCAGCAATTCTGATGTGTCAAAATGGTGTCGTCCAGAACTTTTTTGAAAAATTCACAATAGTTCCAAAATGTAATTATAGTCCAATAAGTACTTTCTATTTCCACTGAATAATTCAAACATTTCCTGTCATTTTCTTTTAAACTTTATAAGGACAATTAATATCTAACATGAAAAGGATTTTAAAGTATTGGCAAAAGAGACGGAACATTATCACAATGTTGAAAAGTTCTTACCTTTGTACATTTGACCTGTCTTAGTTGTTGTTTTGAGTGAGTAGACAAAGGATTATATCTTCCTACTTCACAATCGGATTCCTCTATTAAAAAAAAAATCCTTTTAACAATTCCAATTATCCATGGATAATATATCCAAAATCTAGTTCAGAAGAACTGAAACCGGCCATTGACAAATTCAACAAGATCTACAATATTTGGAAACATGATGTTAGGTGATGAAAACATGATGCAAGAACTTGTGATAGGTTTCATTGACTCCTAAATGACCAACCAAGGTAGTTTCATGATCTAAACTAGGAATTTCCTGTCTATATGACGTAGGAGAAACAATTTGACCACTCTTCACCAGCGGGTGCCTCAGGTGGTCTCGATTTTATCATAAGGACCCCATTTTCCAAAACTATCAAGTTGTTACACCTGCAAAATCAGCTTCTCTAATAACCCTCCGAAACAAACAGGAAATGTCAGGATCATTTTCATTTTCGACGACAAGTGAATGTGATTTGCCAGCCTGATTAGAAATAAGAGAATGAGTAGTTAAAATATGATAACAATGATCAATACCTTTTCATTGATCAGTAGCAGGAGCAAAGTTGACCTCATCAAAAGTCTGACCAATGTATGTGTCAGCCAAAGGAATAATTTCCCGGAAAACATCTTTCTCACGAGCGCTTTTTGCCATAGCTTTTGTAACTGCACAAGCAGGGTATAAATAAGTGATTTCATTTTCAATACAACCAACATTTTTAGCCAAACAAAGCTTGTCAGTTACGAGTGGATTAAACAAAACCTTATCTCCAGCTCAGTCGTTGCTTAGCAATAAATGAACATCCTCAATCAGCGAGGAACTCAGCGCTGATAATTATTGGTCTTGAAAATAGCTGTGAAGACAAATTAACGTTATGGGGTGGAATTTGAAGAAAAACGCACTCTACTCCCTAAACAAACACTTTCATAAGAAGAAGACTTCTTTATTATTAGTAACAGTAAACATGTTGCTTCATCATCTATTTATAGATACTATGCAAGTTTACATTCATATCTTAACATAGAACCTATGAACGTAGGAATTTTCAACTAAAGATAATCACTACAATTTTCAGTCATGAATAATTTTTTAAAAATTTTATAGAGCTACAGCAATCAAAAACCTCTATTATTACTCTACTGTTTTTGTGTATGTAAGTATAGCACGTGCGCATAAACATTCCGACAGTTTTCCCAGGACAGCAGGATTTTGTGTGATTTGTTTGAACAGTGATCAAAAATCGGTTCTGGATTGTCAATCTGATTAAAATCAAATCTCCACTGTTGTACGTGAAGATCTGACAGCGACCACTTAGGGGTCATGTTTTGGTAACATATGATATTACTATAAACGCTAATTTTATCAGCCGGTCAGATGAAGTCTTATATCTTTGCGTTTGGAGACTGAGCAGTGTGGATGAAGAACATTGTATACGGAGGGATTTCATTAACTGTCAGATTTTTGAAAGCTGCTTTTCTGTTGGCTAATTCAAAGGTCACCAGAACATGACCCCTAAGCGGTCGTCATCATATCTTCACGTTGGACAGCGGAGATCTGATGTTAATCAGATTGCTGGATTGTAGATTGTGTCCTTGGATAGTGATCATAAGGCGATTCAAGGATTATATGACGTGTGTATTGCACTAAACACAAAACAAGTAGCTGGATTAGAAAAGTGGCGTTTTGGATTTTAATTTAAAAAATAAAAAAAATAACATCATTCCCACAATGTTAAATTCCCTTTTGATTCCAGGAACAAGCAGTGTTTAATTCCAGTTTGGCTCTAGAGTGCTTCTTCTGTAAACCTACAGTGTGGCGTAATTTTTAAAACAAAATTTCCATCTGACTCTAGGATGAGCCATATATGATCTCACACCGGCAATGAAAAATTTAGAACAAAATGGAAACGGGTAAGAGCTGAATGATTTATTTTTTTTCGGGGGGTGGGGGGGGTGGGGGGGTGGGGTGAGTCTTTTCGTAAATTTAAATTTCACACAACTACATCAACAACAAGAGAGGAAACCTAACATTAGATTCTAAATCATGCCGGAAATGCATCAAAAGAAAAACGACAAGACGCACATGACAGTCATTCACCAAAGACAGACACCAGACTAGTAGAAACCGATACAGAGACGGCTGAAACAATGAACACAATTCCGCATAGTTATAACTACTACAGTGATATGGTTTCGCCATACATATTCCCGAAGGTACCAAAAAATGAGTTATACAGTTGTAACATGTTTGGGACTTCAAAAGATGCTTTACGGTTTAAACCTATCAAAAACTTGAGGAGCGGATGATAAAATCCAAAAGTAATGCACTATCTTCTGAGTTGGCACAAGTACCTACACACCTTTTAACAACCACTGGACATTTACAAAATCCCAAGAATTGGCATCTGGCAAATAAATGGCATGGCTACTACCGAAAAAAGGCAATCATGCAATGACCATTAATTACCGCCCAATGTCACTCATCAGTGTTCTTTGGAAAGAGTTTGAACATATTTTCTGTTCTAATATCATGAAGCACGTGGATAACTTCATGATAAACAGCATGCCTTACGAAAACTGCACACTTCGAAACACACCTTGCTGAGTTATCGATGATCGTGCTAAATATGTGGATAGAGGTGACCAAGTAGACATTTTGAAGTTTTGACTTTGAAAAAAAAAAAAAAACCTGTTGATATGCCCCCCATGAATTGTTAAAGAGTCAACTTTCCATGTGGAATTTCAAGCAAAGCTCAACGTTGAATAGGCGCATTTTGTTTCCGAGAATAATATATAGTGACAAATGGTCGCAAATCCGGCTGGTGTTACGAGTCTATGCTCTTAAAATAATTAAGAGAAAAAAGTGAAAATCAAAAAGCTTTGTAAAATTCAACAAATAATTTATTTGCCTTGAATAAAAAGTGAAAATTAAAAAAAAATACGGTATTGCAAATTAAATCCCCAAATAATCCTAGAATTACAGACACAAGTCCTAATAATTTAAAATTCTGAATTAACTTTAGTCGAAATCCAAATTGAGTCCAATGCTGAAGGTGTTGGTGTGTCTGTGATGACCTGTATAATGCTGATGTGCCACCAATCTTTTGTTGAAACACAGTAATACAGGTTGATTTCACTGTAGATCCTAATGAATGTCTCTATCCAAGAATATTATCTTTTGTGAGCACTGTATTTCCAGAGAAATATATCATTGAATTAAATAATTTGAAGAAACAAATTCCAAAAGAATAAAGAACACAACAATAATATAAATTGATTATTTAGCACGAGTGAATTATCTTTCCAGTGACAAGGAACCTTACCTAATGTAAAAGAACCTTCTAGAAAGTTTTGAATGATTACAAAATAAAATGTTTGTTATTAGAAAGTGTGTTGCTAAAATTATAATATATAACCTGAATAATATCAGGTAAACTGTAGGGGAATCCGAATAGCATAGCCCTAGACCCAAATAAACATATTTGCTTCTATTAATTATGATCCTGATAATAAACCCATGCATATAAAGATTATTTTAGCTATGTATTAGTTGTTTACAGAATAAAATAAAAATATAAAACAATTCAGGTAAAGGAGAAAATAAATTTGATTTTGGACAAGGTTAAGTGTAATATAAAATGTTACTTTACAATGGCATATATTGAAATATATGATAATTAAAAAGAAACTAAAACAATGCAAATTAAATCTACATAACACTGGTAAAACGTAGCTTCTGGAGTACCGCAAGGAACAATACTTTGACTAGCACTCTTCTACAAGCACAGCAGTGACTTCCTAACTGAAATTGACTAAGAACGTTGACTAGTTGCAGATGACTGCATATGCTAAAGATTAATCTAAACAGGAGACGGATACTAAGATATTGCAAACGACATTTTAGAAAAGCTTGTGCGATGGGTACGCAAATGTGGCATTCGATTCCAACCTAACTAATGCAGCATATGCATATTAAAAAGAAAGAAATGACACAAATCCAATATGTCGTATTTATCGGAAGGTGCTGTGTTAGAAATCCTCAAGAAAACAAAATATTTAAGGGTCACAAGTACTTGTGATCTGAGATGGAACCTTAATATCCATCTCGAAATTTAGTCAATTAACGACGTATCTTGTCATCTTCCCCATTTGTACAGTTTGGGACCCCCATTAACAGGGTTTAGAAGATGAAATTGAGAACAATCCAGAAAACGAGCAGCCAGGTTTATTACATCCATTTATGACTATATGCCTGGAAGTATGACCTCGATTTTGGATAAGTTGTCTTGGAAACCATCATAAAGACATAGATTGAAATATAGATTAGTATTTTTGTACAAAGTTCTAAAAGCAAAGCAAATATACCCTTCCATAATTTAATCAAAACTAAAAGAACCAGAGACTAAATGAAGACAATATGCATATATGATATCATGCGCACGAACTGATAGTTACAAATTCAGCTTCATTCCTCAAAACCTACCCCCCCCCCCAATATTAAACACAACTACCGAATCCTCAGAAGAACCAATTAAAAATTTTAAAAGTTAGTGAGGGCACATCTTTTTAAAAGTAAGTTCTTGTTGTGATGAAGCAAACCTGACATTATGATGTAGCACCGAACGTATCATGATCCACGAAGAACGAGCTTATAAGACTCTCAGTTTTGTACATCCTACTCTGCGATCGCTCCGGTGGCCTAGTGGTTAGAGCGTCCGCCTCGGATGCGAGAGGTCGTGGGTTCGAACCTGGGCCGAGTCATATCAAAGACATAATAATGGTACAAACGGCTGACTCGCTATATACTCAGCATTACGAGGTTAGTGTTAGGACTGGTCGGCCTGGTGTCAGGATAATGTGATTGGATGGGACATCATGCTACGTGTCTGCGTCATGATTTCTCAGTGCTAGACATCACTGTAAAGTGCCACACTGCAGACATCGTAGCGATACGGCAGAACAATTGTTAAAGCTACGTTAAAAATCCAAATCACACACACACACACACGCACGCGCATCCTAATCTGCGAACCTATCACTTTTCACTACAAGAGACATGAAAATAAAAGTCATAAAGCTTCTTCTAGATACTGCTAAGACGTTTTTTTGTTTATGTAAAACCTAATTATATCCACATTGAATCTTTACTTTACAGTCACTATCAAACTTAAATTCAATTTCAACCGACTGAAATTATGTCGATCAGCCGGAATACATGTAGACTATTAGACCCGTGGTACTAATTATATGCACTGTTGTGGACCAATCTAGAAGTGGGCGACCATAACGTAGAGTATATTAGTTTTAATGCCCCCATAATTAATAATGAAACGTAACGTTTTTGCAAAAGAAAGTGACAACATACTGTTGATGTAAATTTAGTACTTGTATAGACTTGACTTAGGGACTAGCACCTGATTCATTAGGCACGGTATATACAAAGCATTTCATGCGCATGAAGATGAGAAAAATATCGTTGCAGCGGGACATCTCGTTTTCACCACGACGAGATTGCGTCAAGGATTAGTCTATGCTGCGGGTAGGTTAGGTCATGTCCAATTAGAAACTAAATCAATCGAACTTTGAATGTTGTAGTGCTGCCATAGGTTTACTACCGGAGCTGATTTAGTATATTGAATTCTAAACAGTGTTTCAAGTGCGGAAAGGTACTATTTTCATAGTATGGCAAACTTCTATGCATGGCGAAAGTTGAAACAAACTGCTGAAAAGAAAAAAGAAAACTTTGGTAAGAGCCACTTTTTCTACAAACTTTACATCTAATACAATGGTTTGTCACAAGCAGTTACCAGAAGTTTTCCTTTAAGAAGATATTTAGCATTCAGTTTTCCGTTGTACAACCTCTCAATATCGCACCTTCCTTCCAAAAAGGCTATGATAGTCAGCGAGAGTTTGCTTCCGTTTATCTGCATTCAGACTGCTTTGGACAGCCACACGCACCCCACACACATCCGGGCAAGTTATATACATCATCCACATGGTTGCTTAATCAATTTGTACATTTGTTTCAACATATTGTTTCTTTTTCACTTTTCTCCAATGTTTCTTGATCTTTTGGGATCTTGATATATTTAGATAGGGTCCCATTTCATTGTCTCTACTTGTACCATTGTTGATTTCGGTTAATGGCCGATTATCTATCTATGTATTTATCTATCTATATTTATCTATCTATTTTATTCTTTCATTTATTCACTTACAAACTGTAACTACAGCTCCTTCTAAGAATCCATGCAATCACAGGCTGGACCCCCCCCCCCCATTTTCCCTCAATGTTTTGTTTTGTGATTGCTATGTGCCATGTGCCTTTTCCAAGGACACTCCGAGACAGCCGACATGGACTCGGTTGAGTGGGGATTACGAGTCCAACATTCTACCAACTGAGCTACCGCGGCTCCCTTTTTGTCGAGAACATTTTTGCAAATCATCAGTTGCCTGGTTTAAACAAAAGGCATGTGATATAATCACCGTCGACCTGAATGTAAGTTAAGCATATTTTATCATCATTACCCTCTCAGTCCCTACCAACATTCATCCATCCAGTCCTGGGTTGTCCTCCCACACATTAACATTGAAATATGTACCATGTACAGCACATTTTGAAAAGAAAAAATTGCTGAAACATACTTAAGTATGTTTTGATATCTAGACTGTTTTTAGATTTTTAGATAGATAGATAGATAAATAGATAGATAGATCATAATGAAATGTTTGTATATTTTCATGTTGGACCTTTGTGATTTTGTAATAAGTGCGAGCAAATGGAGTCAAAAATGTCTCTTTGAATTTCATTGATGGTGAGCATATGTATGACTAATAGTTTCTTAATTCTTTCGACGGCTCTGTGGAGTTTTTATAACTCTATGGGGGAAAAACAGAAGAAGAATAAATCTCACAAAAACCAAACAAAATAACGCGATTACTGCAGAATGTAAACAGGTTGTAAATGTGCTGCACACGAATCAAACCCGAAATACAACACAATGTGTGGAGTCTGGTTTAATGTTGTAAATATGCTGCACACGAATCAAACCTGAAATACAACACAATGTGTGAAGTCTGGTTTAATGTTGTAAACCTGCAATATAGTTGACAAACTAACGTTACATAAGTTGAAATTGAATTTACAGATTTCGAAGTTATTTGGTTTGTTAGGACTCATTGGTCTTAAACTAAGTAACAGAAAGAAGCAAAACCAACACGTTATTTAAAACTTAACAAATAATGTAATTCTCTAAGTTATGAAATGAAATTTTAGGAGGAGCTTACAGTATCGTGAACTAACTAAAAATAATCCTGAAAATTCTATCACATGCCTAAAAGAATATAACCTTCTGAACGAATTCCAGGTCTTGAATGTACTAATGTGCTAATATCCTTGAATGTGCTGATGTGCCTACAGTTTCTATATGTTACAGTGACATTGTCCAGAACTTCTTTGAATGAGTTCAAAATAATCCCAACTTGTTTCTCTAGTCCATACAGTAATATGACAATAAGTAAGAAACTCAAATAAATGATTCCTCTCAGATAAATCTAAACACAACCTTAAATACATCTGCATATAGAGTTTAAAACAATAACAATAATAGGAATAGAAATAATCGTTCACATCTGTCTTTAGATGCATCTCCACGACGCTATTATGACTCTTTATTGCAATATATCACTACGTGACATATTTCACAACTCATCCCCACGTAGTATATATATATATATATATATATATATATATATATATATATATATATATATATATATATATATATCGCAATACTCAATCATCAAATCAGAAAAATACCCCAAAATGTAAACAGGTTCATTAACAAGGGTAGGTTTAAAACTAGTAAACAAACTATTTTATAGCTCTATCTAAACATATAATCAACAGTCATGAACCAAATGTTAAACCCACAATATAGATATACATAACAGGGTAATACAGTTCTCAAAAGTACAGTCACTGAAATTGTAAGATCTGATCTCCTGTCAGCTTTATAATATTTTTTATCTTCACTCCTTTTGATGGAAAAGTCAAATCGGTACAGACTGAATTGAAAATATTATACCATTGTTACACACAAACACCATATTCTAAGAAATTCAGTATAGTTCTAAAAACAAAAATAAACAAAACTATGTATTTTGTGTATATGAGCAATATTGTCAATGGAAGAAAACCGCTGTCTTTGTTCATGAATACTCTATTTGAACGAGCATATAAGATGGTTTGTTAAATAAAACTAACCTTTTTCTTTACATATTAAAACAGATATAGTTCATATGACGTTTGACCGCCAGAGCAGTAAACCTGATCTTGCAGCAACATCGTTAGTTTCTAATGCGAAATTTATGTTACAACTTTCCTAAACATTATATGTCTAGTAGTGAAGTTATTACTCGCAATCGTTTTCAAAAGCAAACTCCGTTTTATGAACAGCATTCTTGCCTCGTTCCTACACACAATAACAATGGTAGGTTTTTAGTAGGCTCAGGGGAAAATATGCCTCAAGTTGCATTGAAATCTATTCACTACAACTTGAGTTATTTACCAGAAATCAAATGTAATGATAATGAGAATCAAGGGATGAAGGTCACTGCTACTGGAAAGTGTTTATGCTTATGCATTTGATTTATATTTACATTCGTATCTGTACACAAATTATTGGAGTGTCCTGGAGCTTTTCTGTCCTTGGATTTTTGATATTTTGTTTGGTACAGCCCGTCATAATCCGAAAACAGTTTATGTAATATTTGATACCGTTTCATTTGTTTTCAGTCATTTCTGTAATGTCATCGAAAACATAGTCAAGCGACCGCAAATACTCTGTCTTCTTTCGCGAGTTTATAAGCCGCGTTAAACCAGGAAATTTCCTTACGTATTCAACCTCCTAACAATGTGGCCGTTCTTTTGTACATACTGTCCTTTTTCAACTAAGTATACTACATGTACCTATGAATCTTGATCTTCGCCAGGTTGTTGATCCAAAGGTCTATTCTCAGTTTTCCGCTGGACTTGTCTTTTTAAGGAATACTTCCCATTCTTAAAACAATCATGGTCAGACAGCAAATAGTAGGATTTAGGGTATAAACGGCAGTCGTCCGACAAAGAACTTTCGCCATTATTCGACCTTTTCTCGATTTTTTTTTTTTTTTTTACATTATTCACAGTGAAGTATACTTTTCTTTCAGTCCAACTGCAATGGATTCTACGCTTGAGTCTGATTTTAACAACAATTCTACAGTTTCTCCTGTGTCAATAAAATTATCCTGGTCTAATTTGCCTTCTGATGGAAAGCTGTATGTGTCATTTCCGTCCCTTACCTCGTTTATATTATATTAGTATGTGACTCGTTACTAACGTGACTTGCCGTCATATCTGAATTCAAAGAAATATCACCCGCTGAGTCATCTAATTTGTCATCTACATTCATAGTGACCATATGTTCATCGTCTTGACATGACAGAGGCACATAGTGATTGGATATAAACACATTTGTTCTTTCTGGGGCAGATATTTGTGTCCACATTATGCATGCTGAGGGAAATGCGGATTTGTTTATTGCCCTTCCAACAACCTTACGATTAAAAGGTTCTGATGCAAATTCGACCTGTAACTGGTGGATAATAAGAACGAATGGGCCTTGAGATGCTGGCACGTAGTGCATAAATGTGCGCCATTTCAGAGTAGGAACCAGTTTCAACAGCGTCTTTCACACGCTTTGAGTAGTCGTTAACAACAATGCGATTCTCACAGATCAAATCTACAAAACTGTTGGACTTTACGTCATAAACAATATATCGTAGTCGCAGAAGTTTGTGAAAGTTTTCTGTACCAGTGAGTGCTAGAAACTGCTCTGTATAAACAGTTACCATCACCACCTAATGACATTCTTACAGGATCCATTAAGATTGCTGGATGATATATTTTTAAAATTTCCACAGAAACTGCATCTTTCTCTCCATTGTTAAACATGTGCACTGATTCTGGAATAAAATTCCCGTGGGTGATGAGAAGCTTACTTTCGGACTTTGCTGCCTTGGTCAGGGCATCCTTTTCTTTCGAATGGAAAGCGTGCTGCAGTGTGAAAATATAATTTTACAGTGTTGTTAAAATAAAAACAGAGACATGTTCTAAATATTAACTTCATTGTTCGCTTCACAAAAATCAAAATCGGACGTGATTTCTTCAAATGTGCAAAAAAAGAACAAAGGCAGCGATGAGCAGACGGGTGCAGTTTCTTCAATGTGCTCGACATTATTATCTTCATAGAACGTGTGCAGGACGGTATTGCATAAAGCTTTTATTTCAAAACATTTACTCCTCCGTTAAGAAATATGTGCATAATGAAAGCCAGGCATGAACAATTAACGAATAATGACAACATTGAGCAAAAGGGTGCCGTTATTTTTATGTTCTCGACATCTTGTTTTAGCTTGAATAAGAAATGGGTTCAAAGGGTTGACAATAATGGGTATACATTTAAATCGAAAATGAATTAAGCGACTTCAAAACAGCGTTAATGCGACTGTCACTTTCCATTCCGAATTAAGCGACTTAAAAATGCATTGCTTTCTTAATTTGAATACGAAATGGGATGAAAGGCACACAATAAAGGTGTGCAGTCAATTAGAAAACGAATCAAGCGACTTAAAACAATATGAATTAAACCGACCTTTACCGTCAGTTTCGGGGATTACCTCCATTCCGAAACGATCAGCATTTGTCATACCACTTTCGGAACGATCCGCCGTTTATGATACCTGTCCAATAAAGTGCAACCGACTGACGAGTTATATAATTAGGAAAAAAATTAATAATTCATATCAAAATCGCTCCAGTTACATTTTATTTTGCCCCATTAATACTACTGAAACAAAACAAAACTCATAATTCCTTTGTGTATAGCATTATATACACCAAGAACAGATAAATACATGTGTATTTCAGCTTTTCATTGTATTTCGGTGTTTATAGTATCCCTACACTTCTCACTTGTATGGCTATTTTTCCATTATCAATGCTCATGTGCCGTTTTAAATTTCCGCTCTGACTAAACTTTTAATCACATACGTAACACTTAAATGGCGTTTTCTCCACTATGAATTTTCATGTGTAGATTTAACTTTACACTCCTACTAAACATTTGATCACACACTTCACACTTAAATGTTTTTTCTCCAGTATGTATTCTTCTGTGCCGTTTTTCTAAATGTCCAAGAAGAGTCAACTTTTCATCACAGACTTAACACTTAAATGGTTTTTCTACAGTACGTGTTCGCTTTTGCTGTTTAAAATCTTCACGGCATCTGAAAATGTTATGACACATTTCACTCATATGGATTTTCTTCATCATGCATCCTCACGTGAACTTTCTAATGTCCACTCGGATTGAACATGTTATCACAAATTTCACACTTGAATAGTTTCTCTCCAGTAGGAATGCTCATGTGAAGTTTCAAATATGCATAGCGACTGAACAATCTATGACTCACTTCACACTTGAATTATTTTTTTCCGGTATGAATGCTCATATGCCGTTTTAAATTTCCATTCCTTGTAAACATGTTTTCACACCTTTCACACTTCTATGGTTTTTATCTAGTATGAATTCCCATGTGCAGTTTTAAATTTTTAACTCTGAATAAATCTTTCATGACATACTTTACACTTAAATGGTTTTTCTCCAGTATGAATGCGAATGTGATGGTTTAAAGTTCTACTATGTGTAAACATTTTCTCACATATTTCACACTTAAATTGTTTCTCTCCAGCATGAATCCTCGTGTGCTGTTTTAAAAGTCCATTCTGAGTAAACTTTGCATCACATACTTCACATTTAAATGTTTTTCCTCCATGATGAATCCTCATGTGCTGTTTTAAATTATCACTACGAGCAAACATTTTCTCACGCACTGTACACTTAGGCCTACCGTAGTCTTCCACGTTGATTAAACTCCTATATCACTACTGGATTCTCAAGCAATTCCTCCGCGTATACTCTGTTTCTAAAGCCTTTAGTAATTTTTCCCCATAAACAAGGCCTTGTAAACGCATTATTTGCTAGTCATTGTTGTCTCTTTTCCACGTAAGAGCGTATTTTTTTTTTTGACAAACTATTGAACTTTATTATATTTTGATTACAAGATCCATTTAGTTTGCTTAATACCTCTTGCAATTCATTCGCATTGTTGCGTTGAATTTTGTTAAATTAGCTATAAACGTGACCTAATTACTCCACTGAAATGCTGACAGAAACAGTCCAAAGAAATGTACTTCATTTCTATAGCCCGATGGATAAACATTACATCTTTTCAAAGATGTGCGCAGAATAGGCCGACATATCGAGTGTCATGAAAACACAGGGGTGGTATCCAGTGTGTCCAGAATTAATATTATTTTGAAAAGAATATTCTAGTGACAATTGTGTCTTTTCAAATGGTAAGCATTGCATTGTGTTATATTTTGGTCAATTGGTCGAATTCGGTATGCGTTTTGCTTCAATATTGGAGACGGAAACCTTATGTAAGCAGAAAAACCCGACAGCATTGTACAACATATATCCCCATGATCAAATACATCTTCACCACGCACTCTTTTCTGCTTTTATTGTTGCTCTTGGGCTCCAACTTGGAATAGGCCATTTCTCGAGAAAGTACGATCGACAACTTGGAATTCCAAAATTCTCAGAGGCATTAATCAGTGTGCATGTTCAGTACCTTGACATTATATTAAGTATAAGAAAAAATACTATTGACAAAATAAATTCAAACTACTACTCTATACTTCTTTCATATTATATATATATATATATATATATATATATATATATATATATATAATATATATATATATATATATATATATATATATATATTTACGTGTAAGATCGTACAATAATAACAAGAGAAAAGAGTGAAGTCAACAAGCATTGTATATTTTAACAAAATAATTTATGTCCCTAGAAATAAATGTAAATTTGGAAATAGGACTTGTGTTTTGTGAATATAATCTAACATTGAATCCTAAGATTGAAAACTGCAAGTCCTATCACTAAACAGTTCTAATAAAATCCAGGTTCGAATCTCGATGATATTCCAATATGGAGGGCGATGACGTCAGATGTGGTCGTTGTACAAATGGCAACAATTCCTCAATTGAATCACAGTTCATGTTTCCCTATGGAACTCCAGAATAAATTTCCACTGAATTTCTTTCTCCCTGAACTTTTTATAAAAAAACGTATACTTGTTTTGGCCTCTATAGAATGAATTATTAAATTCCAAAAACAAATGAAAATCAAACTGACTACAACAATTAGAAACAAGAAACATCTTTTTCCCTCAAGGTGTTAAGAACGACTCTGACTAGATCTAGTAGGAAATGGCTGTTTTAAGCCTCGATTTTAGGCCACATGGTACTCCACGTGATCAACTGCGTGATTTACTAATTTGAACATCGCAATAAAGTAAACTGCCATTTGTCACGTATGCTAGAATAGCCCTATCTAAGCACCAAATTCTTACACTGAAAATATATAAAATAGAAAGGCTATTTACAATTCGGGCCGAAATGACCTTGGCAACAGCCAATCATTTTCATTTGATGTTTACAAAAACTGTGAGCTAAAAATAATGCTGAAGTAACATTAAGATCCAATTGGGTCAAGCCAAATTTCCGAAAAGAGACTCAACTCCAATGAAAATTATCATTACAACAAAATGTAATGAAACAAAAATAAAATCAAAAAATAATTTCAAACTAACACATAAGCAATTTAATTACATATACGCAACATACATAGGATATACACATTAAAATTAACATGGCTTTTAAAGTGTTGGTATAAAGCAATTTGATATACCAATATTATTTGTGAATGAAATTGTGACCCGCCCATCGCGCAATAATACGTATAGATAAACATTCTTTGAACGGTGCGCTGTTGGGTCTATCTTCATAGGTCAATGATGAATTTCCACTCATTAATGATTAGTGAGGTCTGAAAATAACGATAAAAAGTAATAATGATCTCCTTTTTCTAAATGAATTTAACATGGTACGCAATTTAATATCAATCCCTTCTTTATCCTTTTTCCCGTCCCCTGTCATGCAATAGGGACAAAATATGCAGAAATCTGGAGTAAGAGAGAAAAAGAAATTGGGTAAAAAAAAAAAAAAACCCTGAAAACTGAAATTGCACCAAGTAACCTTCAATATTCTTCTTCATAACGGTATTTTTACACTTCCCTTTGGACCTACCTAATATCTTTGTATAGTCAATGTTAAAAGGTGCAATTACCGGTCGACACAATCAGGTAACTGTTTTGGTTCCGTGGCACACATATGTAATGTATTTAAGGCTTTATTTATGTTCTTGTTTCTTTATCCTATTATAAGGTTCTAGAAATCGATTATTAGTAAGTAGGAAAATATCCAAAGGTTGCTCCTCTCTCTCCCTCCCCCCCCCCCTCTGTTGATCATCGTATCAAGATAAGGGCGAAAATTCATGAAAAGGCGAGAATAGAGGATTTTCGATTATGTAATACCACAACGTCTCTGGACCTATGAAGAATAATGGTAAATGACAAGTGAAACCGACGAGAGAGAGAGAGAGAGAGAGAGAGATTTATAGCTTGTAGTAATGTTAATTAAAGCAGAATAATGCATAATTTCCTTATGCCTGTATGTGTGCATTGATGAGCATTCAATATTCGCGAATTAATGTCTGTAGGCCTGCAGTAGTGCTCTACTTTCATTAAAACCATCTTTCATGTGTAACTCATAAGTGTAACTTATATTGATTTAATCAATGTGAATAAAAATAGAAATTCAAATATGAAAACAATCAATATATCAGTATGAAAAGGTGATTGTGAATAGGCACAAAAGGACGGAGCTATATTATGCAGTGAACACATTAGGCAGGGATGTGAGTTCATTCACCCAGTCAATACACAGTCGCCTCTCGTCAATCTAACTCCGTTCAAAAGGAAAATATATGCATTTGTATGTGATATAAATAGAATATATGTATAGTATGTAAGCTATATCAATGATATACCACTCGCTGAATATAGTTTTCATTAAAAGGAAACTCAGCAAACCTTGTTTCTTTTTAATGAAAAGTTTATCATCTCGTTCTATACCTTCGATACAGTGTACATATTCTTTATATTTATTTAATCTGATTTTTCTTTTTCATGTCTTTTTTTTTTAATAATTGTACTTGAAATAAGTTGCACAAAAATAATTGTACCGGAAAAACTTATTTCAACAAACATACTTTTAATATTTGCAAGTGTATATTTGGATTTTTGACGTACCTTTAAAAATGTTTAAGTCATATCACTATGATGTCTATGGCAGTTTATAGTGATGTCTAGTACTGGGGCATCATGACAGAGACATGGAGCATCATGTACAATCCAGTCTTGTTATCGTTCATGACACCGGCTGACCAGTCCTAGCACTAACCTCTTAATGCTGAGTGACAAGTGAGGCAGCTGCTAGCACCATTTTTATAATTCTTTGATATGATACAGCCGGGCTTCGAACCCGCGACCTGTCGCAACATTTAAGCCACCGAAGCCGTTATAATATTTGTGCTTGAAATATATGTTTGAAAAAATATTTAATAATTATTCTTTTTATTTATTTATTTATTTATCTATCTATTTATAGAAGCATTAATATTATCTTTTGCATTATATTTGTAACAAGTTGGAATCAGTGTGCTGGAATAGACTGAATTGTTACGAGTCTATGATCTGAAAATAAGTAACAGAAAAGAGTGAAGAGAACAAGCTTTGTAAAATGTAACAATTAATTTATTTTCCTAGAATACAGAGTGAAAAATCAGGAAAAAGAACTTATGGTTTTGCGAATTAAATCAAAAAATTATCCAAGAATTAAAAAATAGATCTCCTAGTTGTAAAAAGTCCTGAATGAAACTGATTTCTAGTCCCACTGAAATCCGAAATTAAAGGCGATGACGTCTGTAATATCCTACGAAGTGTAGTTGTGTCAACAGTCTCTTGTTGAATCACATAAAATATTATTCCAGTTTTGAATTCAGTATAAATTCCAATGAATATCTTTATCCAAAAATTTTGTCAGAGCGTCTATGTATTTCCAGAGACAAAAATCACTCGAATTCAGTAATTTGAAGAAAATAAAATTCAGCCCAAACTGGTAACAACATAATACAACATAACGTGTTAACTGTTTGAAGCCCAACTGAAAAACTTTTGTGAAAACATCAGTTATACGACTAATTAGGACGCAAAACAGATTCCCGGATGAGGGTCGAAAGTTCATTCTTCTGGAAAAAAATAGAAGTTTATTAACAATTGGCATATGCTTAATGTCCCGTAGTCCATGTATGATCTTGATTCAACTTAATGATTTTTACGCTGTGAAAGATAAAAAATGTTTTTAAAAAAGTTGTTTAGCAAAACTGTCACTGATTCTGAAACAAAGTAATGAACTACATACAATGTTTCTATTATTATTTCTTTACATCCATAAAATAAAGATAAATTTAAAAGATTCAATCAGGTTAAACAGAACTGAACTCAATTCTGAACAATGTCAAATCCAGTAAACCATGTTACATTAATATAGCATGTAATGGAATAAAAAAAAAAATTAAAACTAACAAAGAAAGAATTAAATTAAAATATACATTACAGAATCAATGCATTTTGTTTAATTATGTTGGGAAGAAATATTTGTAAACAATAGTCCCTGAGGAACTTGTTCTGATGGTAGGGAAATATTTCACAAAAACGAAGGTTACATCTAGCTGTTCAAAGATGTCTTAAGGAAACATTCAGGTTTAGTCCTGAAAGAATAGTTTGAATCGGGGAAAGATCTAATGGGAACATTGCAAATAAAAGCCGATGTGAAACCTACTACAAATTGCTGCCTGATATCTTAAACAGAAAGTCGTTTCATCAAAAGTATATTTGGAATGTACTGAAGATCTAAAGAATTGCTACTATCCCTTAAAGAATTCTATATCACAGTCTTGACGATTTTTCCAAGTTGGAAATTAAACCATTTAAATGTAAGAAAGGTATTCAAGGGATTTCTCGCAAAGACATAATACATGGAAGATATAGAAGGTCTCAAAGGGATTTTTAATATTGCCCTGAAGAGCCATATTTCACTGTTATTGAGATCATTCCAAGTTGTTGCAATATACTTTCATGCCATATTTTGGAATTTAGTCCTAAACGATTATTTTAAAGGTAGGAAAGATCTTGAGGGGAGTTATTGTATTAAACGAATATTTGGAAGATATTGAAAATCTAAAGGGATTTTCACTATTGCCCCATAGACTAATATGGCTCATTATTGCCCCATAGACTAATATGGCTCAGTAATGGGAGTTATTCAAAGTTGTAGTATAATACATGCACACCATGTTTGGAGATTTAATCATATAATGAGAGTTGCAAAGGTAGGAAAGATCTTCATAGGCGTGGATGCAAAAAGTGAATATTTGGAAGAGATTAAAGGTCTAAAAATCTTCTTGCCATTGCACAATGGAACATATTGGGGTTATTCCACGTTGTTACATTCATAAAATATTTACCAATTCAGTCCTAGAGTGATTGATTCAAAGGTAGGAAAGTTCTTGAGGGGAGATGTAGCACAAAAGGAATACAGTATTTGAAACATGCATGCCAAGACGTATTGGTAGGTCTCTGTGGTCTTGAAGATAGTCAAAGAAAATAATGAAAACCAATGGTTTTTTAAACTTTAAGATTTAATTTATTTCTCTGGGATACAAAGTGAAAATTTTAAGAAAAACTTTCAGTACTATTAATTAAATTACAAATGGTCCAAAGCGTTATATCACAGGTCCAAAAGAATAGAGTATTACATATGAATTCTAGCGGTGTTCTAAATGAATTCCAATCTTGAAAGTGCTGATGTACCAACAAACTAGAATACTGCTGATGTACAAACAGTCTTGATCTATCACAATGACAGAACCCAAATGTCTCAACATTAATTCACAACATCAGTGAACAATTCTTTAGAAATCCTCTCAAATTAAAACTGAACACATCTGAAGTTTAATATTGGAATTAAGAATTTATGTTTATTTCTCCCTTACACAAAAACATAAGACACATTATAAGGACCAAGAAGGGTATTATCTGAATGAAAATTTCCATCAAACCGTAAAAAAAATTGATTTTCGAATTTAAAACAATGGGTCAATGCCTTATTTTTCTTTACCTACTTTTCCACTTAAGATACAGTGGTGATGCAGATTTAAGTATACATAAAGAAAACAAAACAAGGTAAATATGCATCTATCACCAACTTATTTAGAAACAAAATATCAATAATTTCATGTTGCTTTTTGCATGGGGTGTGTTGCGACCATTCGCGTTTGCTTGCACTTCAACATTAATAATCAGCATCTAGTCATCTTCAGATAAGTGATATGCATGAAATCATTTGAAAAGAAGACTTTTGAGAATGAATTGAGAGTACTTAATTTTTTTGCCAAGCAGTACATATGCATATGTTTCTTGCAAATATCGCATAAACAAAACAACATATATGTCTAGTGTGGGTCCTACAGTTTTGACATATCAATCTCACTTACAATCAAATTATTCAAAATGGTTAATCATTAAAGACAATTGCCTTTTATTTCCAGACACATATCAACGAAATCTCGGGGCTTATATTATTAATAACATACACCGCAACACAGTAACATAGACAACATAGATGAAAACAATCCTCAGAAAGCCGACTGTTTCAAACCCGTCAGCTGATAACCTGCCCGAAGCAAACATGAACCTGCGGCCATCAAGGTCGGCAGGTTCCAGATACGTACAGATGCTGCGATTAAAATGTTGCTGACAAGTTCAAATATAAATATTTACTTCTTATTTGACAAAATTTGCTTTAAATAGTAAATAATTGCATTATCATGTCTGCAAGGTAAAATGTGACTGACCGTGACTACAAAATGGAAATTACAAAGTATTCATCATAGAGTAAATAATCTGTGGCTGGTTATGCAAAAGAAGAATGTAGTGCACATGAACACCAAATAAAGGTGATTCCATACTCTCCGTATGATAAACAGAACCAAACTAATGCATGACATCCAAGCAAACCTAACAACTAGCTTACCTACTACAGCAAAACAACTTGATAACTGCCTGCGTTCATTGCTCGACAAACATGCCCCAGCAACCAAGTGCAGAGTAGCAATTCAGAAATGTTCTCCGTGGTATAGTAGCGTTAGGGACCAGCTTCGCACTGCTAAAAGAGACCGCCGTAAAACTGAGAGGCTTTGGCTTTCCATCAGACTCACTATTCATAAGTAGATCTATGATGCCGCTAAGATGAATGTCACAAACATAGTCCATGCAGCTAAATCAGCCCACTACAGTACTAAGATCACGGAAAGTTCCAGCTGCAAAGAGCTATTTGAGATTATTAACAAGCTAATGTCAAGGAACAAATGTACACCACTTCCAGGTACCTTCTCTCTAGTCGACCTTCCGGACCTGTTTGCAAATTTCTTCCGTGACAAAGTACAAACCATCAGAGATAAACTTGACAACACAATTTCAGTTGACTCGTTGTCACCATACAGTTGCGATACAGAATTACAGCGGCAACCGTTAGCAGTATTTTAACCTGTCTCTATGGATTTAGTATGTACAATCGTGATGAAGAGTGCACCAAAGTCATGTGAACTTGATCCGATTCCGACGTCACTGCTGCTAGAATGCTTGGATCCAATATTGCCTTCACTAACTGATGTTATTAATACCTCTCTCTCATCTGGGGAATTCCCATCATTTTACAAAACTGCCATTGCAAAGCCTCTGCTGAAGAAACCAACACTCGACCATAATGATTTAAAGAACTACCGCCCAGTTTCTAATCTCCCATTCATGTAAAAAATCTTAGAAAAAGTTGTTCTATCCCAACTTGTATCTCATCTGAATTCAAGCAGTCTTTTTAGCAATGTACAGTCTGCATATCGCCCTTGCCACAGTACTGAAACTACTCTTCTGAAAGTAGTCAATGACCTTCTCTCTGCTTTGGATGGCGGAAAGATTACAGTCCTCACTCTCCTTGACTTGTCTGCAGCATTTGACACTATAGACCATGATATATTACTTCACCGTCTCCAGCACATATTTGGCATTCATGATACGGCCTTACTATGGTTCAAGTCCTACTTGGTGAACAGGACACAAATTGTGTCCGCAAATGGAAAACACTCCAGCCCAGTTGATCTATGCTGTGGTGTTCCACAGAGGTCTGTTGTTGGACCTGTTCTCTTCATTCTATACACTCAGCCCCTCTCAAGTGTCATAGATCATCATCCAGTGTCTCACCAATTGTATGCTGATGACACCCAAATATACAAATCTAGCCATCCAGCTTAAGTTGAAGCTACCATCCAAGGCGTAAAGAGGTGCATTTCCGATGTGAAATCATGGATGACATGTAACAAGCTGCAGATGAATGATGATAAAACTGAAGCCATCCTGATTACAACACAAAGACTTTCTCATTCACATCCTTTACCTCAGACAATAAATATCAGCAACACCAACATTAAATTCACGCAGTCAGTACGAAACCTCGGTGTCACTCTTGACAGTACTCTCTCATTGCATCAACATGTCATGAATATATGCAAGGCTTCATATCTTGAACTGAGACGAATCAGCTCCATTCGCAAGTATCTTTCAGCTGATGCCACTAAAACACTTGTGTGTTCCTTAGTACTTTCAAGACCGGACAATTGTAACTCAATTCTGTCTGGTTCGTCTCAATATCTACTTCAGAAACTTCAAAAAGTTCAAAATAAAGCTGCTTGGATCATCCTTAGAGTACCACGATCAGAGCACGCCTCTCCCCTGCTCTGTACCCTACACTGGCTATCCATACGATCCAGAATTAAACACAAAATTTGTTCTCTGTGCTACGTTTCACTGACAGGCTCCAGTCCAACATACCTATCTGACCTCACCCATGTGTACACACCTGCAAGATGCTTACGCTCCTCTTCTGACACTCGTATTCTCATTATTCCCACTATGAAGATGAAATGATATGGACAACGCTCTTTTGCATACCAGGGCCCAGCAACGTGGAACGAATTGCCCACTGCACTTAGACACAAAGACACAGTGATCTCATTCAAGAGCGCTCTTAAAACTCACCTATTTCAACTGCAAGAACAGACTTAAAGACCTAATAATGTATCCTTGCCTTAAATATTTACAGCATATTTTCTGTTTCTACTTTCGTGGTGTTTGTTTTTATTTTTGTAATCATATCATTATATATGTTTTTGTTTTTTTTTGTTTTTTGTTTTTTTTTTAAGTGTTGTCAAATGTTGTAAAGCGCTTAGAGCTTCTAAAGATTAGGCGCTATACAAAGTCCTCATTATTATTATTATTATTATTATTATTATTAGTGAGATTTCATGGTCTAAACTTACGGAATATAAAGCAATTGAAAATAAACATGAATCCTTGTCAGTAAATGAGCTCGCACTACAGTATGCATTCTTATGTGCACAATTAATATCCACTCTTGCTAAACATGTTATCTCATACTCCAGAAATAATTGTCTTTTCTCCACTATGAATACTCCACTGCACTTTTGGACTTGCACTCAAAGTGAACATTGTATCACAAACTTCACACTTAAATGGGTTCTGTGCATCCTTCCGCTTTCAGACTATTTTCTCATATACAGTTACACTTGAATTGTGTCACGTTAGTACGCATCCTCATATCGGACTGAACACTTGAAATCAGCATTAAGACTCGTCTGCTGGGGTCAGGATAATGTGGCTGGGTGGGACACGATGTTACCTGTCTGCACCATGATGCCCCAGTGATAGACATCACTGTAAACTGTCACATTGCGAATGTCGTAACGATATGACAGAACATTTTTAAGGCTACTTTAACAATACAACACATACACACACACTGACTTTCTCTCTGACTAAACCTTATATTACATACTTCACATTTTAAATAGGTTTTCTCCAGTATGTATTCTCATATGTACTTTTAAATCGTCACTCAAAATAGACATTTGAAAGCACGCTTCACACTTGCATGGTTTTCTCCAGTATGCAGCCCTAAGTGCATCTTTTGATGTCCAAGTTGATTAAAAGATCATAACATACCTCACACTTAAATTTGCTTGCTTTTTCTTCAAGTATGTACCCTCGTGTGCAGATTGAAGATTCTAATCTGCATAGACATTTTATCACACACTCCACACTTACATGATTTATCTCCAGATAAAAATTCTCATTTGCACCTTCAGACTTCCACAGTGAGTAATCAGTGCATCACATACTTCACACATGAATGGTTTCTCTCCAGGATGCTGCCTCAAGTGCGTTGTTAGATTGAACTCCAACTGAACATTCTATCACCCAACCCACACTTAAATGAGTTCTCTCTAGATGAATGGTCATGTGCTCCTTTAGATTTCCACTATGCCTATAAAATTTATCACATACTTCACGCTAAACTAGTTTCCTTCAGTATGAATCCTCATATGCAGTTTTAGACTTCCACTTTGTCTGAACATTTCAACACTTATTTCACACTTGAATGCTGTTCCAAAATTAGGAGTGAAGCGAGTAAGAGCACCAACAGTTGAAGAGTTCCTACAAGAACAAACAGAAATACATGTTTCATAATGATCATGTAACTTCATTGATTTCATCAGAAACAACTACTGTCGTGACACAACTAAATTCTATTAACCAGAATTACCAACAAACAACGACAAATCGGTAATCAGCGATGACAATCATTTTTTTATCAAACGGATGTATAACAGTCAAACAAAAAAATGAATATTTAAAACAGCTACAAATACAAATAAATAAGTATGTATCGTATAAGCGATAATCCAACTAAAAATTGCAAGATTACTTTCAAGATGACGAAAAACGGTGAAATAACAGCAAAATTAGCCGATAAGTTCTAGGAGGGTTTTTCACACAAATCACGTATTGCAATACCTGTTTCCCGAGACGAACTAGCGCGTCAACGACTACGGAGGAAATTTAATGAAAGAAAAACAAACTGAATATCCCAGAACTCATGTTGTTTTTTAGCAAACAGAAATAAAAATACCCCAGCGGAAACTGCAGTTGCATAAATAAACATTATAATCTGAATCAGAATCTGAAACAATCTGAATCTGAAATAATCTGAATAACTCCTACAGAATAAGCTATCATAGAATG